>CM050166.1:255335865-255383365 GCA_027410445.1 Discoglossus pictus
CCAAGAAAGCATCTAATAAAATAACCACTCCAGATAATATCTCAGACAGATCCTACTCACTTCAGGAGTTACATAAACCCACAGTTACCCATATTCCTGGTAGAAGGTCACTTTCTGTAGATAAGTTACTAAAGAAATCTCAGACAAAGGAGTATAGGTCAAGAATCTTTTCTGATGACTCACCAAATGCGAATAGCAAAAGGAATTTGAATGGCATTGTTGGAAAAGATAGAAGCCTAGATTGTGAAGGCAATTCATCTAGTAGCTTGCAAACTGACAGATGTTGCAAAGATAACACAGGTAAATGTGAATGTAGCTTCTAATGTGTATATAAAACTAGTATACACTACTGCAATGTTTGACTATTTGAAACACATTTTAGTGTTTAAGTCAACAGTCTGAAATGTCTTCATTTGGTGTTTAGTGAAATATCGCGATCACACTGATGTTCACTAACCTTAGTGTTTTTTTCTATATGGTTATTTGAATAATGACAACAAGCAAAATGTTTTTAGGACACTATAAAGATACACAATCTTTACATTTTTATATTTTTATAAACAATTATTTATTACTACATGGATCCTGTCTGTTACTTTGTTGGAGGGTGTGTCCTTGTAAACTAATGATCTTCCATTAGACCTCATGAATGCACTGGCATTGTAGCTGCAACATTCCCATTGTGCAGATTAAAACTTCAAATCTAATTCTCATTTCAGGTAGTTGATCGTCCGAAACTAAAATGGAGGATTACATAGCAATATAATTACAAATAAAATGTAATATTTTACAGGCTGTATTTTTATTTTCAAAAGCCAAACAATTCAAGACAAACATTTAAATAGATCTAAACTTACCATATGTGGAGTTATAAAATAAGAAATATATATTTCACAAAATGTGTTTTTAGTTTGACTTCTACTAAACCTTATATAGTTCCCCATACTAAATTGTATCTGTAGTATCGAGACATTTCCGTGTGTGGTCATTTAAGCAGATGTTAAAGCAGTTTGTCAAAAAATGTTAGTCTAGAGGGCCAACTGCATCCTAAAGGCTGAGACATGTCTGTGCTGGCCTAGACGGTCAGTCCTTGACTGAATTCTCATATAAAGTGGTTTCTACTGAAAGAAAAGCATTCGCATTCTTTTTAGAAGGGTTTCAGAGTTTAAGGCTCTGTAATCCATTTAAAAAGAATATTTTTTTCTGTTGTGTTTCTGAATGATTTGATCTGTCATTTTATTATTACTTAGCAAAGTTTAAATTTCTTTTATTGCTATAGGTTACTTTAATTCCTCTATCTGCCTTGTGTGCTTGTATGTTCACTCTCACAAACTAAGGACCCATGGTCCAATACACATAATAGCGCTCCAGGATATACCTATTAATGCCAGCAATTTGAGCAGAGAATATTCATAATAGGTTTCCAAAGTGTGGTCCACACCCAATCAGTTGAACACGAGCTACATTGAGGTGGTCCACAGAACAGTTGAGATTACAAAGAAATTCTAGAGACAAAATTGATATTATAAAAATAAACACATTGACAAGTGTCTGCATACTAGGTTTAGGTTAAAATAGGTGCATGTGATATGTTATAGTATAGCACATTGCATTCCAATTGATTAACGTCATATAGAAAAAAACATTCATTGATTAACCACAACCAGAGTTCAAGTGGGATCAAAAGTTTGTCAACCACTGTAATAATAGATTTCAAGCCAATATTCTTGGGACACCTTTTATCTTTAGAAAGTAGATGAGATTTAGGCATGTTTAACTGCCTTTAGGGGTGGGAGTGGGGCCTTTTTGCAAATGGAACTTTCATTTGATTGTAGGTGAATGTCATATACTCTTCATTAACCCTGTTAACACACATGCAAAGCCTCAAATTTTACTAAAATGTAAGCAGCACATGGTAAACTCAGGACAGATTGATCTCTTAACTTCACTCTGAGATAGGTATGTTGGTTTCATATAAGAGCCTCTCTGTTTCTCAGTATAAACATTTGATAAATATACACATTGCAACTAAAGAACCAATAAGTGATCGAAAATCATGGAAAATTTTAGATTCTGCATACATCTGTTAAAGGCAGTTAATGTTTATCATTTGCACGGTGAGGACACACGCTCTCATAAATGTAACCTCATAATCAGCAAATTTTACACCAAGTTTACAGAGGACCTAATCTGTTCGTAAGCGTACAAAAACAAACATCCAGATTACCCTTGGGGATATTTTGTTACTCTAAGTGGCAAGGCTAAAAAGTTACAAATATGTGACAAATATATCAATGTGCTATAATTACTATATTATACTGATACCAGGGCTTGGTTCATAAAATTGCACTGCTGGTTCCTAGGTATTATAAATATTTCAATATAAACCTTATCATGGCCCCATATTTTTTTGGGCTGGTGCTTATAAATTAAGCTTTCTGGCTCCAAAGTTTCTGATAAATGTGTCAAGCCTTGTACTATTCTGTACAACGGTTCTGAGTACACACATAAGGCCAGACTAAAAAATAATCAACTTGGGATAATAATGCTTTAGTGTTTTTTAATCAACTTGGGATAATAATGCTTTAGTGAGGCATATGAATACAAGTAAGCACAAATAAACATAGCGACAGAGAACTAATGCAATATCTATTATCACATGTGCAAATTTATCTTATGACCTATTCTAAAAGTATACTAACTTGCCACATATGACTTCAGAGAAGATGTGAGTGACATCTACTGAAAATGAAATGGCTACCTTTTTATGAGTAAATATCCATATTTACAATTTTTATTTTCACAAAAAGGTTGTTTGTAAGACCATTTGAAATTAAGGTAGCTAGTTTTTATCTCAATTAGGCAAAAGCTCCTACTAAGAAGCATTTCAATGCAAGTTCTAGCTTTCCCACAAAAAATAACAGCTGTTATAAAGTGTGCATTCCTTGAGGTACATAATGCTAGTGTACACCACAGGAAGTATGTAATGTTAGAGTAAATAGAGATTCATCTCTAATTTCCCTAGCTATTTCAGAACAATGGGGACAGGAAGATGCCACACAATATGTATTCTTTTTTTTCCCAATGGCATTCACATTAATTGCATGTATTATCATTTGAGTTTATGTGATTTTTGAAATCCAGTTTCCTTAGGCAGAGTCGGTTTAGAAAGGCTAACGAGTTCTCATGTTTCTTTTCTTCAGAAGCTTCAACTAACCACAATCCAACTGTAGAAGATACAAAGCAACTGAGCATAGATCCCAGTGAATCTTCTGGTGAACATTGTACTAAAGATCTCTTGTCGTTATCACACACACATGACATTTTTCACAGGTGGCCAAACCAAATACTTGAAGTAAATAAACAAATTCTTCAGTCTGGAATCCTATATTTACCAGGTACGTAAATTGAATAGAGGCTGGTTATAAATTTAACTTAACAAGATGATGTTGTGGTTTGTTCTATGTTTGACTTGAAGTAATTCTCCCAGTGTATTTTTTCTCTGCCAAGTGTGATAATTTACTTTTTTTTTTTACCCAGATTCACTGTCAGAAATTTTAATCCAATTACACGTAATGCATTACTGAATTTGAAGGATAGTAATCATTTTTGTAACCAGATCGATACCACATAACCGATTTTTCTTTTTTATTTGATAGCTACTTTATTGTATTTAGTGTTTAACACATTAGCAAACTATTGTGACATAAACTAATTAGCTTGATTATTTATTTTCATGGATATTCATTAAATAACTTGTTTTGCTTTCTCACACGTAGGCCTATAAAAATAGCTTTTACATAGTACAAAATAATTTCTGAATTTATTTACTTTCAAAAAAACTAATTTTTATATTTGCAAGTGATATGCTTTCAACTGAGTTCTGCAAAAAAGGCTGTAATTAAACTGAATGTTGTTGTTCAGTCGTTCAGCCACTGCCCCTCTTGGCTCCATCAATGTCATGTTCATTGCTTGAAGATCTCATATACCCATCTTCATCTGTGTCATCCCTGTCTTTCCCAGCATCAGAGTTTTCTCCTGTCTTTTCATTATATGGGCAGAAATTTGAGCTTCAGCCTCCTGATCACACCTTCCAGTGAACAGTTTGGTTTGATTCCCTGAAGAATTGAATTATTAGATCTTCTTGCAGTCGAAGGGACTCTAAGCAGTTTCCTCCAACACCACAAATCAAAGTCATCAATTCTACGGTGCTCAGTGTTCTTTATGGTCCAGCTCTCACATCCATATATTATTACTGGTAATACGATAGTTCTAACTATGCAAACCTTTGTTGGCTGCAATCACCATCTAAAGAGATCTTGTATACCATGATAATAAAATCTGTCACTGCCTCCACTTCTTCCCCATCTTTTTGCCAGGGACTCATATTGCTGTTTGCCATGATCTTATTTTTTTAACACTGAGCAGCAGGCTATCTTTTGCACTCTCTTCTTTCATCCTCATCAATAGGTTATTTAGTTCCTCCTCACTTTCAGCCATCAGAGTAGTATCATCTGTGTATCTTAGATTGTTGATATTTCTTCCGGCAATATTGATTACGACTTTGGATTCATCCCTCTTAGCCTTACACATGATGCTAATATAAGTTAAATAAATAAGGTCACAATATACAACATTGTCGTACTCCTTTCCCAATCTTGAACCATTCTGTTTGGTTCTGACTGGCTTCTTGGTCCACATATATATTCCTCAAGAGGCGGATGAGATGGTACTTCATCTCTTGGAGAACTTGCTACATTTTGTTGGGATCTACTTCACGTCGCAACCCAAACAGTACAACACACACATTACGACACTCGCAAACAACATACGACACACGTTCACACACATTACGGACTCGCAACACTCGGACGCAACTCGCGAACATTACAAAATGTAAAACACAATACATACACACACCACATACATAAAAAACTTACCTACACCAAGAGGGAGCACCCAGCACCTCAAAAATACAACTTACACCTCGATTTTACTCCAAATAAAACAGTTTAGAGACTAAAAAAAAATCGAAGCGAGAGAAAAAATGGCCGCTGAACAAAACGAAAACGAGGCTACAGCACTCTAAACTTGCAAAACACCACAAGAAACTCGCAAAACACCACAAAACACCTACGGATATTCCGATACAAACGTATACCACACATTACTCAACATTTTACGCCAATGCGGAAGTACACGACAACGGTTTGGCCTCGCGCACGCACAGTGTTACACTGCACACATTCAGCATGCTTACACAGCAGATCCACACCACTAATGCTGCAGCAACATCAAAACACATTCACAGCTCTTCCACACAATGCTTTAAAATAGGTAAAGTATATTCATTTATTAATGTATTATATATTTCATTATTACACACTAAACAGCATTAGCTACCTTACAATTTCATTGCCGTCATTTTTTGACGGGCAATTCGCTAGTGATTCTATAATTTTGAGATCCCCAGTATAGATACAATATTTTGGGTTGTGCAGTCATAAGTTCACATTAAACTTCTCATTCATATCGTCTTGTTTTGAAACCTGCTCATTACATTTTATAATTACATTCTGATTAACAATAACATTTACATGGCATTTATTTGATGCATTTCTATCAGGAACTAGAGACCGAAGTGGAAGAGCAATATTGCAAGTCTGTGCAAGAAATGCCATCTGGCTAAAAGAACAAACAGCAAGTGCAGAGCTTGTTCGTCTGCTGATGTATTATTACTTGATACCAAGGTATGTCCTTTTTATTGGCACAATAAATACAAAATAATTCAGCTGGAGCACTTCCGCTTCTCATCTGAAAATATGCATTGCATTTTTAGAATGTAAAGATAAATAATACCGCCTACAGTTAATTAACCTTTTATATGCAATTATGCTGCTTTGGAATTTGGTTTCAGCAGATGAGCTTCCCGAGATGTACAGAGACTTTTCATACTTGTACATTTGGAATTTGCTAACTGCAAATGCAGGACTAAAGGACCCTCATTAGATTACAGGGACACACCTACCTAAGAAAGCAACATACTGCATGCAGCAGGCAAGAAATCAAAATGAATCTCTGCAGTAATGTGAAAGTTGCAAAACAAATTGTGTTTCTATAATTTATTTTGCTGTCCATTATTTATTCAAAAGCCCACAAGGAAACAAATTGACCACAATGGTGATTGAATACCAGTGCAACTTTTGTATCCACCAATGGGGATGTGCGCCCATTGAACGGCTGTAGTATTTCTTGTCCATGGATAGTTATAGCTAGAATTAAGGATTTTGTTTTTATTGTATAGGACAGTGACTTTACAGTATCAGAACAAAGCATTTGTGATCATAGTACAACACCATCTTTTTAACGATTGTATTCAGTTTTGCTTTTTAAGGACAGCTACTTTATATATCCCCTTGACAACAGAACTCAATGGAAGAATAAGCCCCCATAGAATAATATGGCATCATAATAAAACAGGGTCCCAAATCACATGATAGTACATAGAAGGTTGGACTTTAACACATCAGTCTTTGATCTCCTGTGATGCAGGTACCAACAATTATTTTATATAATAAGATATTTTATTTTAAATCGTCACTGTAATGTCATGTTCCATACATTTTTCTTGGTAAAAGATCAGTATGCTTTTCAATTTATTATGATTAAAATGTGTTGCTGATGTTTACATAGTCTGGTGGAATCTTATTAGTGGCAGATTGTGGCAGAGTATGAGGAAAATGTGCTTCACACTTGGCCACTATTTGAAAAAGATAGGAGGAGCTACAGCCTAAAGATCACTGGAAAATTATCAATGTTTAGTGTAAGTTTTCTTACAAAATATCTGCTCTTTAAAATCACAATAAGCTGAAAATAATATTTATACTTCAAGAAAATGTGGCCATTAGATTTGAGCCTTTACCACCGTGGACTCCTAGATTTTTGTGATAGAACAATAATTAATACAAACTTATGAAAGTAGCATATTTAAGTTGCTGTAGTAATTACCCATATTGCAGGTGGTTGCTTACCTCTAAAATCTTCAACCAGACATCCTATTTGGTAACTATCTTGGAATTTCATTGACTTTTCCATGTCTGTTATGTAGTGTGTTTCCTGTAGCTGTTCAGAAACTTCCGGATATTTTTTTTGGCTTCATTGTAGTCATTTCTAAGCATACCAGAATATTTTAAAAGTGGTCATTTTGTTGTAATGTAAACTGGGAAAAAATACAGACTTACTTGTTTTTTAAAATAATCTATTTTTCACTAAAATGTTTATAAAAAATGTATAAAAGCGATTATTCTGATTCAGTGTAAAAACAAATCCTGTTTAGTGGTCATTTAAATAACAAGCTAACAACATTAGCAGCTGTAGAAGCCACGATAATAAAAACATTTTGAGAGTAAATCTTAAATTTAGCAGAGTTCTCCCAAATATAAGGTGCCAGGGTGTCTGTCTTTAGCCTTTTCTGCTAGCATGGAGCTGCAAGTGTGCGCTTTTCTACTGAGCATTGAAGGAGCAGGGCGAGAGTGAGTTCAGCTTTTAGCAATATCACAGCAAATCTTGATTTTCCTGGTCTTAAATAGGGAAATTTACGGTCATGACAGCTTTTGTATAATCAAAACGTTCGCTAAAATGTAGATTTTCTCAAAAAGACTTACAGCTGGACTTTTCTATACCACAGTGGTCCTTTAAATTGTTATTTCTCTCCATCTGTCTCATGTCTGTAAGACAGTGACCTGAAACTCCTTCACCAAGATGTGATTGTTTTTCTACTTTACAGGTTTGTTTAATTTGATGTTCATCTAATTAATTTACACATAGCATTGCTTCTCTCTCTGAAGAGTGGCAAAACTACATACATTTACTTAAATTAGTTGGAAAAAAATCATATTTCTCTGTTTTACTGTACCTTTAGGAAAACAATACAAGATAGACTGACAGAATAACAGTGTCCCAATAACAGTGAGCTAATGTAAATCACCAGACAACAAGCTAGTTTTATTAAGTGTCCTGGAGTCCCCATCTGGTATTGAAAAAGAAAATAAACAAAAAGGATTCACATTTTCCCAAATGAAACTGTCACAGGAAATTACTAAAATATTGTTTGGTATAGCTTTTGTGTTGTTATCTGAGGATTATGCATTTATTGCATTCTTTTTCACCACTGTGATAGGAAAGTGGACAGGTTGTGGTTGGAATATGAATATTAGGATCGAAAAAACATTACATCAGTGTTTTTGGTTTCCAGAAATTGTGTTAAAGGCCACTGCAGTACTCCTACAATAGGATTTATTTTGTGATTAACAATTAAATCAGAATTTGATGCAAAAATTTGTAATTTAGGATTGTTAATTCCAGCAAATGTGCTTCTTTCCACCATGTTAGGTGTCCAGGGGTGAAAGAAGATCTGCCCCGGAGGCTGTCATCAGCACAACAGATAAAGACCCCTATTAGAACAGCTTCCTGAGTAGAAACCCCCCCTTCAGACAACTGATGTGGTGGAGAGCATTACATTAATTTTATTACATTAAATAATAAAAGAAAACATACCAAAAAAATGCATGGCTAGTCCATGGCTAAATAAAGAAATTACATCTTACTGTATGAGCAATGCATGGAGAATACGTATGAAATGTTTTTTTATTCCACAAAATACTACATATACTGTAAATGATAAAATGGTAGCACGACTTTAGTGCAATAAACGCGCTGACGAATGCACGCTGCCACATTCTCAACTAGACTAAACTGTGCTTGACTAAAGCGCGCACTCGACAAACACGTAAATCTTCAAGTCCCCTGTGTTATATCATATGTGTTCCCCCTGTGTGTCCCCCCCTGTGTGCTATTTCCTATGTGTTCCCCCTGTGTCTCCCCCTCTCCCCCCCCCCCATGTGATATTTCCTATGTGTTCCCACTGTGTCTTCCCCTGCGGTTCGGGTTTGGCCAGGGGGTGTAATGATTAGGATTAGGCCAGGGGGTGTAATGATTAAGATTAGGCCAGGGGTTTAGGGTTAGGATTCGGCCAGGGGGTTTAAATGTTAGGGTTAGGCCAGGGGGTGTAATGGTTAGGCCAGGGGGGTTAGGGTTAGTCCAGGGGGTGTAATGGTTAGGGTTAGGCCAGGTGGGTAAGGGTTAGGCCAGGGGGTGTAATGGTTAGGGTTAGTCCATGGGGGTTAGGCCAGGGGGTGTAATGGTTTGGGTTAGTTCAGGGGGGTTAGGGTTAGCCCAGGGGGGGTATGGTTAGGGCATGGGGTGTAATGGTTAGCGTTAGGCTTGGAGGTGGTGTAAGGGTTAGGGTAGGGGTGTAATCGTTAAACTGAGCCCTAGGACATCCACATAGTGCAGACTGAGCCCCAGCACAAACTGACCTCTGTACACTCACCCAGAACACCATCCAACACGCACATCATTCCCATTTACCCAGCCTCTATTTCTACCCTTCACTCCCCCCCTACTCACGCTCCTCTTCCCATCCTCTCTCTCCCTCTCTTTCTATCTTACTCTCTTCTCTCTACCCCTCACTCAACTCTCACCTCTACCTTCTCTGTCCCCTATCCTCTACCTTCTCTCCCCTGTCTCAAACTCTACCCCCTCTCTATTCTCCTCTCTGCTCCCCCAGTCATCTACCCCCATCACCAGGTTCCAGTCCCCTGTGTGTCACCTACCTGCTGCCCTGTGCCTGCCTTAGCGCTATTTTGAATGCGCACATTTTTTCCACAGAGCACTGATGTCGGCGCCCAGCTGTCTGCATGGAATTGTAGTGCGCGAGAAGGTCGGGTGCCACTTAAAATTGTAGCCTTAATCTGTGGTTAATTTCTTTTTTTTTGCAGGAAAGAGGTTCGTGAGCTGGGTCTGGTTGTATTAGTAGATGCTAGACGTTGCCACCCCATTCCTGGACTTTTTAAAGTTTTTGTTACAATGCAGGTAAGGGATTCAGAATTGGTATTTGCTTGCCAAAATATTTTCTTTTGCCAAATTAAATATTACTCAAATAGGGAATTTCAACTGTACAATTATCTTGCGATCAACAATTTTCACTTCATCTCTCCCTTAAAGGGGTCTTGAGAAATAATTCTGTATAATAATTAAATGTACAGTTTTAAAAAAAATACGTAAGAGTTTTCATGCATGCTCAAAAAAACTAGAGTTGTTAAGATATTCTGTATGTAAGATCAATAGCCACTAACTGTTGGGCAGAACAAGAT
Organism: Discoglossus pictus; assembly: GCA_027410445.1. Taxonomy (NCBI): domain Eukaryota; kingdom Metazoa; phylum Chordata; class Amphibia; order Anura; family Alytidae; genus Discoglossus; species Discoglossus pictus. The sequence goes on from CM050166.1 coordinate 255,346,080, forward strand.
TCTCCGCTGGTGCTCACAGTCAGCTCTGTCTTGCCAAGTACTAAAGTCATCTATGTGGCAGTGTAGATTAGGAAAAACTTAAGTATACAACAAACTAACAGCAATAGCATCTAATGTTCTCATTTAGAAAAAAAAAAGTCACTGCCAGTGACGTAATTCCACTGTATTCATATGCTGTCTATATGTACAGTGGATATAAAAAGTCTACACACCCCTGTTAAAATGTCAGGTTTCTGTGCTGTAAAAAAATGAGACAAAGATAAATCATTTCAGAACTTTTTCCACCTTTAATGTGACCTATAAACTGTACAACTCAATTGAAAAAAAAACTGCAATCTTTTAGGTGAAGGAAAGAAGAAAAAAAAAGAAAAATAATGTGGTTGCATAAGTCTGCACACCCTCTTATAACTGGGGATGTAGCTGTGTTCAGAATTAAGCAATAACATTCCAAATCATGTTAAATAGGAGTCAGCATACACCTGCCATCATTTAAAGTGCCTCTAATTAACCCCAAATAAAGTTCAGCTGCTCTAGTTAGTCTTTCCTGAAATTTTCTTAGTGGCATCTCACAGCAAAAGCCATGGTCCACAGAGAGCTTCCAAAGCATCAGAGGGATCTCATTGTTAAAAGGTATCAGCCAGGAGAAGGGTACAAAAGAATTTCTAAGGCATTATATATACCATGGAACACAGTGAAGACATCATCAAGTGGAGAAAATATGGCACAACAGTGACATTCCCAAGAACTGAAGCTCCCTCCAAAATTGATGAAAAGACGAGAAGAAAACTGGTCTGGGAGGCTACCAAGCGGCCTACAGCAACATTAAAGGAGCTGCAGGAATATCTAGCAAGTACTGGCTGTGTGGTACATGTGACAACAATCTCCCGTATTCTTCATATGTCTGGGCTATGGGGTAGAGTGGCAAGACAAAAGCCTTTGCTTACAAAGAAAAACATCCAAGCCAGGCTACATTTTGCAAAAACACATCTGAAGTCTCACAAAAGCATGTGGGAAAAGGTGTTATGGTCTGATGAAACCAAGGTTGAACTTTTTGGCCATAATTCCAAAAGATATGTTTGGCGCAAAAACAACACTGCACATCACCAAAAGAACACCATACCCACAGTGAAGCATGGTGGTGGCAGCATCATGCTTTGGGGCTGTTTTTCTTCAGCTGGAACTGGGGCCTTAGTTAAGATAGAGGGAATTATGAACAGTTCCAAATACCAGTCAATATTGGCACAAAACCTTCAGGCTTCTGCTAGAAAGCTGAACATGAAGAGGAACTTCATCATTCAGCATGACAACGACCCAAAGCATACATCCAAATCAACAAAGGAATGGCTTCACCAGAAGAAGATTACAGTTTTGAAATGGCCCAGCCAGAGCCCAGACCTGAATCCGATTGAAAATCTGTGGGGTGATCGGAAGAGGGCTGTGCACAGGAGATGCCCTCGCAATCGGACAGATTTGGAGTGTTTTTGCAAAGAAGAGTGGGCAAATCTTGCCAAGTCAAAATGTGCCATGCTGATACTCATACCCAAAAAGACTGAGTGTTGTAATAAAATCAAAAGGTGCTTCAACAAAGTATTAGTTTAAGGGTGTGCATACTTATGCAACCATATTATTTTATTTTTATATTTTTTCTTCCCTTTACCTAAAAGATTTCAGTTTGTTTTTCAATTGAGTTGTACAGTTTATAGGTCACATTAAGGGTGGAAAAAGTTCTTAAATGATTTATCTTTGTCTCATTTTTTTACAGCACAGAAACCTGACATTTTAACAGGGGTGTGTAGACTTTTTATATCCACTGTATGTCTGTTACATTTTTATTACATTGATTTGATGATTCAAAGAGTGTAACATAAAATGAAAAACAATATATATTTTGTAATGCCTCCATAACTTAAAAGGGGTAAACAAATTAGTTTACTGGTACAAAGCCATATTCTCTCTTGAATTTCTTCCTTGCAGGGAGTTGATAAAACATTATATTATATCCTAGACCGTTTTCTTCTTTTTTATGTATTTATTTTGTTTACTATATGTAGAATAGACAGTATCCCATATATAGTTGTCAGCAATACGGGACGCAAAGCGAGGGACGCAGTTGCTGGCAAGGAGCGCCATAGGCGTTCATCCCTACAACCCCTTACGACTTTTGGACCGCAAATGCGGCCCCAGAGGCTCCCACAACGGCTGCAATGAGCCGCAAGCTCATTGCAGCATGCAAATGCGGACCCTCGCAAGGCGGTTACAAACGACCACACAACCTGCACTTTGAAAAACAAACACGCAATGACTAACTACGGACTTACACAAAAAAATACGAGCCGCAGGACTTTGTGGCAAACATTAAAAAACACAAAAATACACACAAAAATAAAATAAAAACATTACCCACAGCAAGGGGGAACACACGACCTCTGCAACACAAGTTAAACCTTGATTTCAGTCAAATTAACAAAGTTTACACACTCGAAAATCCCCTTAGTAAGAGAAAAAATGTCATACGAAAAAACGAAAACGAGGCTACATGACCCCTAAAGCCGCAAAATACAGCAAAGCTAATACAGCTTTTACAAACACCTGTACGACCTACAACATACAACATTAGCAAGAACGCTAAATCATACAAACCCGCCTACCACATACACATTTGTCGCCATTTTACAACACTAACTTACAGAATGCGGAAGTACCCAGCTACACAAACGGCTTCCCCTCGCGCAACGCAGCCTATTTACACTACACACTGCACACATTGCTGACACTTACACCTCAGCTCAACAACACTGCAAATCTACATTTATATGCTTCAGGAACATCAACACAGATTGTTAGCTCTTCAGCACATTCCTTGCTGCATATATTATTTACAAAGAGGTAAAGTATATTAATTTATGATTTCATTAATTTATTAATTAGCATAAAAAAAATACACAAAACAAAAAAGAATTAACACCACACTAGCGCAAACAACCACAAACACCTTCACTGCGCCAACCAAAGGGAGCCACAAAGCTGCTAATAGGACACAAACTACACAGGGGAGAGCCTTGCAATAAGCAACAAAACAAGATCACTGCGGACCTTACAATAAGCACAAAACCCAAAGGGCTCGCAATGAGGGCCAAAGGCGCTCAGCATCAGCCTCGCAATGAGCGCACAAGGATCTCAGACCACCAAAACACTTACTCTCTGTGGCAAACGGCATTACCTGCCTTACAATTTTATTGCTGTCATTTTTTGAAGGGCAAGTCGCTAGTTGTTTTATAATTTGGTGTTAAATGCATCCTGGTTCTCTAGTTTTAATGTAAATAAACAATATTAAAGGGATAGTGTCTTGTTCAAACAAGTCATTTGTCGGAGTATAAATTCCACCTAGCATAATAAATGTTGTTAATTTTATACAATTTTTTTTATTTAACAATGTATCTTCTGCTTGCTGCTACCTTTTTCATCTTGGCGTCTATCCTAGCTAATGTCAATTTCCATATTGCATATGAGCAGTATAATGGTCAATTTAATGGTTAATTTTTATTGTATTAGAATAAATTTGATTATACTCCTTTTAAAGTTCTCCTGCATTTTGAAACATTATTTTTCCAATTACGGTAATTCAGTTTCTTAATTAGAAAAGCCAGACATTTTAACTTGCACATTTTCTTAGCAATGTTAGCTGAGATTTTATTTGGTTTCTTTTGCTGTTCTATTTCTCCCCCAGTCATATTCCTTCCTAGATCTGTATGAATATACCTGGGGAACTGAACTCACTCTGAATCCATGAAAATATTTTGTTTTATTCTTGTGCCAGTTACTAAATATGGCCCCTTGTGAAGGGCTGGTTGTGGGTGTTAGATGTCTACACCTAGATAATATAAAATTGCACATGTACTGGTCCAAAAAGTGCTGAATATGATATGCCATCAGGCAAAGAATCACAAAAAAGTCCCCAGGCCTGAGGTTTCCCAAATTCAAAGTGACACGGCAGAGGTTTCAAATATGGCATCATTTAAAAAGGTAATAGAAAGTACTTTATCAATTGACTCTTATTTAAAAAAAAAAAATGCATTTTACCACAGTAAACCAACTTTGAAGGGGTGGCCCTGTCAGCTGTTCTGTTCCACCCACAAACAGGGATGTAAATATTTTTGTTAAGGAGAGATTGTTGCCATTAAATACTGATTAGCCCCTGGGATGTTTGGTACCCTGACATGTAATGTATTACCTATAGTTTTAAATGATGCCATATTTGGAACCCCAGTCCTTTTACTTTAAATGTATAACTTTTAGAAATTGCCTTTTACAGTTTGTAGGCAGATGATAACAATGTATGCTGGTTTCCTAGCTGATTTAATACATAAACCTATTAAATCAATTAGGTGCAATCCTGCATACAGAAAAATAAATTCTCTAAGACTCTCCAAACTTGTTTTTATGGGACAGCGAAAACACATGGAAGTTAAGTTTAACATTGGGTATTGCATTAAAATACTTTAATAAAGATAATAAAGTGTGGCTTGGTTTAAATTGTTGCGTCAAGGGGAGGGAAATAAAAGAAATTCAATAGGGATGAACCAAGCTGCCATATCAATAAAAATGTGATCATCGATGTGAGAAAGAGAAGAGTACCAGAAATAAGGTTGAGGACACATGTCTACAGTGCGTGAACTTATAGTTCTAGAAGAAGAACAGGGACATTACATGCTCACCCACTACAGAGACAAGATTGAGGGTGATATGGGACGCATCTGAGGGAGGCATGTAGCCCATTGACCTCATGCTGCCCACCCATAATATAGAGTATATTGAAATTCCTTAATGAATTCTGCAAATTCCCACAGCTGAACAGAAAGCAGATGCTATGCCTAGATATGATTAGGTTCACTTCCTGTACTAAAATAAGAAATATATTCATCTGGCGTTAATCCAACAAAATAAGAAAGCACTCTAAATACAAGTATGTGAAGTACACAATGAAAATCTATATAAGCTCATTACTGAAACTGAAAACTGAACTGTTGAATATTTATTAGACTTAATCAAGGGACCTGGAGCACAAATGTTTTTTTTTTCTTCAAGCGTTTAAAAGAGCTCGTTTTAAAAATTGCAAAATATCAAGTAAGATGTTTTTCAAACTTAATTGAAACTAACAGGAAATGCAGAGAGCATACATTAGTCTGTAGATCTCACTGACTGGCTGAGACCTTTATTTGAAAAAAGAAAACACACGGACACATTTTAAAATATCTTCTTTCTGATACAACAAAGAAAATATATTCTTTCTACATCCCTTTAATTATATGAACTTGAAATATGCAACAGGAACTTTTTATTTTGTCTACATTCCAAAGAAGCAGTATCATGCAAGAGCAGTGGGCTTTGTATCAATAGTTCATACACAAAAATATTTTGGTACTCTTAAAGGGAATACTTAACCCAAAAGGAAGTTGATTTCATTGTAAAGAGCATTGGGTCATTCCACATCAATTCAACTAGTTCATGTCACCCTCCGTCTCGGATTTTGATGAAACTTGGTGTACACCCTTCCCTCATGGTTGAAAGAACCCCCCCTTTTTCCCCCTCCTATCTCAAACGGTTTTAATTTTATAGCACTTCAAAGTTTCATTACATCTACATTATCTGTTCCTCTTGAGACCCTTGGCACAAGATACCCTTGCTTACATTTTATTTTTTTTCTCCATAGCCAATGATCAGATCTCTTTGAAATGTAACACAGAGCTCAATAAAATGTTAGGATTTCAGAAAACAATACACCAGCACACAAAATATTTTATAAATGCCTAAAACAATGTATAAATGTACTTGTAGCGTAGTTTTTTTGGGTGGAAAAACTAGGTTTAGAAAACCTGAATTTTCAGCATGTGGGCACGATGGAACCAAAATGTTTTGATGTTGAAAATCATTGCAAAGACATGCTCTTTCTTGACAGAATAAAATTTATGGTTTTTTTTTATTCCTTGTAACGAAAATTTTACATTTTTGGACATCATAGAAAAAAATGGCTACTGGGTAGCCATTTTGTACAACTTTCCTACAATCCGTAGCTGTAATAGAAAAAATTAATGAAACAAAGTTGTTCAACATAAAGTGTAGCGTAATATTGGTTATTATAGTTTTTTTTGAAAGTGCAGACTTGTATTTAGTTTTGGGGTATTTAAAATTATGAAAATCGTGAAATAAATAAAAAAAAAAAATTTGGTCAGAAACTTTAAATGCTGTCAAGTAAGGGAATAAGACCTAGCAAAATATTAAAATAATTAAAAAGTATGCATTATATTCAATTATGCAACATTACATGATAATATTATAATATTATTGCATACAAAGACATGTCTATCTTACAAAAGAAAAAAAAGAGAATGATATTTGCGTGCCATCTTGAAATAATGGATACGTGGAGATTTTATAACATTTGTTAAATATACTGAGGTGTAATTCACAATGAGGCAGTTTTATGACAGCAGATACATTAATAACAATAAGGACAACATTTAAACTACCATAACAGACTATGCTATTATCACAGTTGATTACTTTACAAGTTTAATGGTCCTCAGTTTCTTTGCAGTAGCCTCAGTATCACCTGTAAGTTTTAAAATTTTTCCTCCATCAACACCATACACTCGTTGGGAAAGAAGTATCTTCTGACCGTTATTGTCTGTGGGGGAAATTGTATTACACAAGAATAGTCATGGCTAGGCCAGCAGAATGAAGGTGAAGGTCCATTTTGGTGAAGACATTTTACAAAAGCATCTCCCTCGTCTTGATTAATCTCCAATATCATTCCAAAGTACCACAAATGATCATACTTGCAAGCAACAAAACCTCCAGGATACAGATCATCAGCATTCATAGGAAGTTTGGTGAGGGTCCTGAGGTTGAAAGTGAGAGCGGGTTCTTTATCAATGCTCATTCTTTTTGCTTCAATTGTGCCTGTAGAATTGAGTCGTTTAAAGTTGTGGAAATTGCGAGTTCCAGGGAGTTTTAAGGGAAGAGCGGATTATGTCTTCAATATAATGGAATTTGACCTTTTAAAAAAATTTGTCACAGAAATCATAAAATGTTTTTGGAGTAGTAATCTGCTTGTCAATGGGTCTCTAAAGACTCTCTTTTGTAGCTTGACGTTTTGTAGTTCCACCAATACCATTGCATTCTGACTCCTCTGCATTGCATCACCCAAATTCAGCTATCAATGATTCATCCACACACTGAATAATACCATACACAACTAGCATATGAAAGACTTCTCTGAACTACAATCTGAGAAAACATTTTAAAATATCTAATATTTGTAATATTTCTGAAATGAATAATAAAAAAATAATAATAATTTAAGCCTAATTTGATGTACTCATATCATATATATAGTTGTGGATCTTGCAATGTTGGTAACGCACTTGCGAGCCGTTGAAGCACCCAGGACTTACGCTGCAATGAGCGCCGAAAGCGCTCATTGCACTGCGAGCCTCACAAAGCGAGGCGAGCAGTTGACGCACGTAGCACTTTGCCGATGCTTACGAGGAACGCAGTTTGCTAATTTAACGGCCAAACTTACTTGAAGCGCGTAACTCCAAAACCCCCCAAAACAAGCAGGATACCTGGGAGTGAGGTTGCAGGCGATTTTGAGCCATATTTGCTGTTTTTTCGTCAATCGAAAATCGGCTAAGCGAGGGGAAAAAATTACGGGCAAAAAACTTTAAAAATCTGAAACCGGATAGAAATGAAGCTGAGCAAAGCCAGGCATGCAGGACTTAGTGTCTTTGCCGTTGAGTATTTTCTAACGCACACGAACACCGTCAGGCACGCAGGCCTTTGAAAATAAAACAAACCTCATTCTGCGCATAACACTCAAACATTCAGCAGACACCCAGAGGAGAAACACAAAGGGAAGGGACAGGGGGGAGATGTTGGAAAGAGACACATGCCATTCCTAAGCACCAAACTTGCAGGTAGGAGGAAAGGGTCGCAATGAGCACTGCGAGCGGGAGAGGCTGCAAAGCAGGAATGTTGAAGTACACGGGGAAGAGGCTCTCAATGAGTGCCGACGGTGCCCAGAGGAGCAAAAGCCTCACATTTTTTGGCAAACGGCATTGCCAGCCTTACAATTTTATCCCTGTCATTTGACGGGCAACTTCCTAGTTTGTATATAATACTCAAATTTTTTTGGGGGGAATATTTTTCTTGCTATGCTTTTTTTCTTTACATGTAAGCATTTTTCTTTTTTTTTTATTCCCAATAGCAAATTTTCATAACTTCAAGTTCTAATATCTCAACATTAAAACAAGTTTGCACTTTCGAAAAAAAAACTATAATAACCAATATTATGTTACATTTTAAGATAGAAAAACTTAATGAAACAAAGTTGTTCATTACAGCTACGAATTGTTGGAAAGTTGTACAAAATGACTATGCAGTAGCCATTTTTTTCCTACAATGTCCAAAAAACTTAAAATTCTCGTTACAAAGAATAAAAAAAAACATAAATGTCATTATTTGTCAAGAAAGAGCATGTCTTTGCAATAATTTTAAATATCAAAACATTTTGGTTCCATCGTGCCTACACGCTGAAAATTCAGGTTTTTTAAACCTAGTTTTTCCACCAAAAAAACGAAGCTACAAGTACATTTTATAAAAAATTTTTAGGCATTTATAAAATCTTTTCAGTGCTGAGATCTGATCATTGGTTATGGAGAAAAAAAATAAAATGTACGCGAGGGTATCTTGTGCCGAGGATCTCAAGAGGAACAGACAACGCAGATTTAATGAAACTTTGAAGTGTTGTAAAATTAAAACCGTTTGAGATAGGAGGGGAAAAAATGTAAGGGGGTTTCTTTCAACCCTAAGGGAAGGGGTACACCAAGTTTCATCAAAAGTCGAGAGGGAGGGTGACAAAACACTTGTTTTTTGCCTTAATTTGATGTAGAATGACCCAATTATAAATTGGTTATATATTGCACTAGCAGTTTTTGTCTACACAAAGTCATTAATGAAATATATAGCATGGATTCTGTGGTTCCGTATACTAATGTGCAGCTCAGAGGACTTGATAAGGGTGGGAGTGGGGTCTTACCCCCATATAACATTGCAGACTGTAATCCTAATTATCACATCAAAGCGACTTTTTAGTATGCATGAGGCTCTAATTTACACTGTATTATACATTTTTCTAAAATCTATAGCTAGTTTTTGGTGTTCTTTAAGAAAAGAAAGACTTATATGAGTTTTACCTCCCACTAGAAGTGCTTAGCACTATATTTACTTTAAGGAGTTGATATTTATAACCTAGTGGGAAAAAGCGTATATTTATTTACATTTATTTACAAGAACAACGATGCGACTTGGACTTTTAAAAACAATTAAAAAACATAAATGGGATAAAACATCCCCCTTTTTATTATTTATTATTATTAACTTTTATTTGTAACGCGCCAACATATTCCGTAGCGCAATACATGGGATAAAAACAAGGAAAAATACAGCATTAACAACCTTTCAAAAATGGAGGACCCTGTTTTGAACTTTTGCAGAAAGTGCTTTTCCCCAAAGCATCCTAGAAGACTGAAAACTCGCCACTTACAATCTAAAGGGAATGGAAGGGGCAGGAAACAGGGAAAGATTTAACAGAAAAGGAATACAAAGGGTGAGAAGAGATGTGAAAGTTAGAAAGGTTTTTCATTTAGAGGGAGAGAGAAGGAGAGGGCTCTAGCATTTAATATGTTGTCTGCCCCTAGTGGTGAGATAATATATGCAAGTAGGAAAGTCAGGTGATTCCCATTTCACTATATATTTAATCAGAAATGGGGTGGGAGGGAGGACAGGACTCCCAGAATTCAGAGTAACCAGTGAGGCCTTCTGAAACCAGGATGCAGGTAAAATTTGTGTCTAAAAAGAAAAAACAATAAAAATACAGTATGAGGGACCAATAGGAGAGAGAGAGAGACTCACTCACTCTCAGAAAGGAAATGCCAAGACATGTGGGAAGGAGGAGATCTAGGCAAATTATACAGGCCATAAAAGGGGAAAGTGGGAGGAAAGCCAGACAAGATAAAGTAAACATTTGTGAGAGTTTGAACTAATGTTAGAAATAATTCTATGTCATCAAATATAATAACAAGCATATAGTAGAAATATTAATAAAAGATATTGGCTCCTGGGAAGATGCAGCTTTTAAGGTCTTCTCCATACCTGATGGTGTGTATGAGACTCCCGGAGTTCAGAGTAACCAGTGAGGCCTTCTGAAACCAGGATGCAGGTAAAATTTGAAGCTGATGGTGTGTATGAGACTCCCAGAATTCAGAGTAACCAGTGAGGCCTTCTGAAACCAGGATGCAGGTAAAATTTCAGGCTGATGGTGTGTATGAGACTCCCAGAATTGAGAGTAACCAGTGAAGCCTTCTGAAACCAAGATGCAGGTAAAATTTGAGGGGCCAATAGAACAGGGAGAGGGAGAGAGAGAGAGCAGTTAGCATTATCTTTTTATAAGCTCTTATTATAGAGAATAAACTTTGTATCTGCTGGATTACATTTGCCTCAAAGCATTAATCTATTTTTTTTTCAATGCAGTTCCATATGTCTTCTAATTATAAAAAGTGACCAATAGATATGAGAGACTTTTTATTTACTGTATATACTCGAGTATGAGCCGACCCGAGTATAAGCCGAGGCACCCATTTTACCACAAAATACTGGGTAAAATGAGTTACTTGAGTATAAGCCGAGGGTGGGAAATGTGCTGCCCCCTGTGTCCCCCTCTCTCTCCGTGTCTCTTTGTGTCCCTTCCCTGTGTCTCTTCCCCCCTCCCTTATCACCCTCCTCAGCCCCACTCCTTATCCTCCCTCCTTATCCTCAACCTCCCTCCTCAACCTCCCTCCTCAACCTCATCCTCTCTCCTCAACCCCCCATCTTCAACCCCCCATCCTCATCCTCTCTCCTCAATCGCCCATCCTCAACCCCCCTCCTCAACCCCTCCTCCTCAACCCGCCCATCCTCATCCTCTCTCCTCAACCCCCCCATCCTCAACCCCTCCCTACTCATCCTCAACCCCTCCCTAATCATCCTCAACCCCCTCCTCAACCTAAATCCCCTTCAACCCCCCTCCTCAACCTAAATCCCCCTCAACCCCCCTCCTCCACCTAAACGGCACCCGGTATATGCTAATGACGCGGCGAGCATGTGACGTCACATGCGCGCCGGGTCAAGGAGCAGAGGCCGGAGCACAAGCAGGTAAGTGAGGGGAGAGGGGGGAGGTATTTAGAGGGGTTTAGATGGAGAGGGGGTTGAGGGATGGTTTAGGTTGAGGAGGGGGGAGGGAAAGAGACACTGGGCGGTGGGTTAGAGACACTGGGCGGTGGGTTAGAGACACTGGGGGGTGGGTTAGAGACACACAGGGGGGAGAGTGACTCGAGTATAAGCCGAGGGGGCCCTTTTTTCCCTTAAAAAAAGGGTTGAAAAACTCGGCTTAAACTCGAGTATATACGGTATGTTAGCCAGGGCAACACAGTAGTATTTAGAAATAAGGTGTCTTTCAAGTGCAGTACTTTCATTAATTCCTCTTTTTATTATAAATTAGAAATTGCCACCATGCTTCTAAATTGTATTGTGGTACTCAGAAATGTGATTGCTGTGGTTGCATTTAATATCCCATTATACACTATCTATATGCTATTTAATTCAAATAGCTATAGGAATTCTGAGTTACATAAAGCTATTTTGGAGCACCCCCAGTTTTAGAGCTCCTGTTCTTACAACGCTCCTTTCTTAATCTATAAGTCTATAGCGAACTTGATCTAAGGGCTCTTATTGTAAAAGTGCTCCTAATGTTCCCTGATTATTTGTATCTGCTAACTTCTGACTTTGTCTCTATACTGTGGCAGCGTGTAGTTCCAAGCCGTCTGTCTGAACTTTAAACGTCGGCGTGTGACGTCACGCCGTACGATTGACCCTGACGTACGTTTCAACGCAAATGCGCCTTTCTCAAAGGGGAGGAAGGCGTTTTGTTCCTATTGCAGCATATTTATAGCAAAACATGTTACTATGGCAACCTGGAGAATAATGGGACATTTTAATCATGAATTCAATAATGAATAATCTAATAACTAAAGAGGAAGGAGATATAATTTACTATGAGTTATAGTTTTAGAATGACAAAGGGTATTAAAAACAATAACAAAAAGATTATATAGCCATCTATTGATGGCTGTAAAAAATCTGAATCATACGTTATGTTTCACTGATGTTAGATTCACCTCATATTATGGAGTTAAAATAATGAAATGTGTCCGTGCATATAATTGCATGGTGATGTGGGTTGATATAAGTATATTCAACCTAAAAAATATTGCATTGATGCAATTTCTTCATTAAATGGTGACTTAGTTTGAAATATCTTAGTGAAGAGAAATGTACATATCTTTAAATTATAAATTCTTCTCAAAAGGGTGTGGATTTTTATTAAGTACAGTGATTGAAGGAATATGGGCTTTTATTAAATTCAGTGATTATTGGTTGTGACGTGTATTTTGTTGGTGTGTGCTGATTTAAAGGACTCCATTTTAAATGTAAATATCAATGTTATTATATTATACTTTCTAGACTTGGATATTGAAGGGAAATATAAATGATCCAGTCCTTAAATTTAAAGTCTGCTAATTCAATATGCAGTGAAATGAGGGTAAGTTAAATTTCCCAACCATTAAACTTATAGATAGGCACTAAAACTAAAACCCTCATTTAACCCATCTGTTTTTTGTGCATGCAGTTTATATATCCATTTGCATTCTTTGCTCAACAATATTTTGTCAGTATCTCCTCCTCTTGGGCCTAGTTTGGCCCCATCAATGGCAAAAAAAATGGACCGAATTTACATCCTTATTATGATGATATTTTATATGTCTTGATAAAGGTGTATCAATATCTTTCTCAATAGCATATATATGTTCACCTATATGGCGCCTGATTTGGGACTGGTTTTACCTACGTAGATTAGATCACAAGTACATTGGGCTACATAAATGACCCCTGTAGTACAACAATTAAAGAATCCTTTAATTATATATTCATTGCTTGTATTTGGATGTATATAAGATTTTGCAGGCCTCAGAAATTTACAGAATTTACATTTACCACATCTGTAGCATCCATTCAATGGTTGTAACCATGTCTTTTTGAGTTCCTTTACGTCAAGGTGGCTATGGATCAGTCTGTCTTTTAGGTTTCTATTTCTGCAACAAGTTATGCTGGTATTTGGAGTGAGGACTTCTTTGAGTTCTCTATCTAATAGAAGAAGATTCCAATGTTTTGAGAAAATACTTTTAATTTCTTCAGAATTCTGCCCAAAAGTAAGGACACATCTTACAGTTTTTTCATCTTTTTTTTACTTCAGTTCTCTGATTTTGGATACTGATCAAGTCAGTCCTATTGGTCTCTAGAGCCAATTTATAGGCCTTTTTCAAACACCTATTGGGATATCCTCTATTTTTTAATCTTAATCGTAATTTGTTTGCCTCTTCTTTAAATTGGTCTATTGTACTGCAGTTTCTGCTTAGCCTTAGGTACTGGCCTTTGGAATTCTGCTTTTTTTGGAGGCTCATAATGTTGGCTTGACTAGTGTAAAAGGCTATTAGTGGCGGTGCTCTTTCTGTGGGTGGTAGTATGGATATCACCATATTGGTTTTTCTTAATGACTAAATCCAGAAAGGATATTTCTTTTTTATCCATTTCAAATGTAAATCTCAAACCTAGGGAATTTGTGTTTAGAATTTTCCTGAAAGAGATAAACATTTCCTTAGGTCCATCCCATATTACTAGGACGTCATCTATGAAGCGCCTCCATAGTAGAATGTTATCTGTATACTCTTTCAGTTGTTCATTGAAAACCATTTTTTCTTCCCACCATCCTAGGAAGAGATTTGCGTATGTTGGAGCCCAAGAGGAGGAGATATTGACAAAACATTGTTGAGAAAAGAATGCAAATGGATATATAAACTGCATGCACAAAAAACAGATGGGTTAAATGAGGGTTTTAGTTTTAGTGCCTATCTATAAGTTTTATGGTTGGGAAATGTAACTTGCCCTCATTTCACTGCATATTGAATTAGCAGACTTTAAATTTAAGGACTGGATCATTTATATTTCCCTTCAATATCCAAGTCTAGAAAGTATAATATAATAACATTGATATTTACATTTAAAATGGAGTCCTTTAAATCAGCACACACCAACAAAATACACGTCACAACCAATAATCACTGAATTTAATAAAAGTCCATATTCCTTCAATCACTTTACTTAATAAAAATCCACACCCTTTTGAGAAGAATTTATAATTTAAAGATATGTACATTTCTCTTCACTTAGATATTTCCAACTAAGTCACCATTTAATGAAGAAATTGCATCAATGCAATAATTTTTAGGTTGAATATACTTATATCAACCCACATCACCATGCACTGATACATTTCATTATTTTAACTCCATAATATGAAGTGAATCTAACATCAGTGAAACATAACGTTTGCTTCAGATTTTTTACAGCCATAAATAGATGGCTACATAATCTTTTTGTTATTGTTTTAAATACCCTTTGCCATTCTTAAACTATAACTCATAGTAAATTATATCTCCTTCCTCTTTAGTTATTAGATTATTTATTATTGAATTTATGATTAAAATGTCCCATTATTCTCCAGGTTGCCATAGTAACATGTTTTGCTATAAATATGCTGCAATAGGAACAAAACGCCTTCCTCCCCTTTGAGAAAGGCGCATTTGCGTTGAAACGTACGCCAGGGTCAAACGTACGGCGTGACGCCACACGCCGACGTTTAAAGTTCAGACAGACTGCATGGAACTACACGCTGCCACAGTATAGAGACAAAGTCAGAAGTTAGCAGATACAAATATACAGGGAACATTAGGAGCACTTTTACAATAAGAGCCCTTAGATCAAGTTCGCTATAGACTTATAGCTATAGACTTATAGATTAAGAAAGGAGCGTTGTAAGAACAGGAGCTCTAAAACTGGGGGTGCTTCAAAATAGCTTTATGTAACTCAGAATTCCTATAGCTATTTGAAATAAATAGCATATAGATAGTGTATAATGGGATATTAAATACAACCACAGCAATCACATTTCTGAGTACCACAATACAATTTAAAAGTATGGTGGCAGAGTACAATTTATAATTTATAATAAAAAGAGGAATTAATGAAAGTACTGCACTTGAAAGACACCTTCTTTCTAAATACTACTGTGTGGCCCTGGCTAACATAAATAAAAAGTCTCTCAATTTCTTTTCACTTAGATATTTCAAACTAAGTCACCATTTAATGAAGAAATTGCATCAATGCAATAATTTTTAGGTTGAATATACTTATATCAACCCACATCACCATGCACTTATATGCACTGACACATTTCATTATTTTAACTCCATAATATGAAGTAAATCTAACATCAGTGAAACATAACGTTTGCTTCAGATTTTTTACAGCCATAAATAGATGGCTATATAATCTTTTGTTTATTGTTTTAAATACCCTTTGCCATTTTTAAACTATAACTCATAGTAAATTATATCTCCTTCCTCTTTAGTTATTAGATTATTCATTATTGAATTTATGATTTACTTATCATAGTTAGAAGACATATAGAACTTCATTGAAAAAGAATAGATTAATGCTTTGAGGCAAATGTAATGCAGCAGATACAAAGTTTATTTTCTATAATAAGATCTTATAAACAGATAATGGAAAAGGGGATGTTTTATCCCATTTATGTTTAATTGTTTTTAAATGTCCAAGTCGCGTCCTAAAAAACAGCTTGTTTTAGAAATAAGAGTCTTCTTAAGGACACAAGGAACTCAGAATTGTTATAAAATTAAAGGTATATGCAAGTGAGGTGGGTTATGAATCCTGTAGAATGCATCATAACCCACCTAGCAAAAAATGTTTCCATGAAAAAATGCAAATATTTTTTGCAAAAAAAAATGTGCTGGGGGTGATGTAGACACCCCCAGCAATGGCACTGAGCATATTTTATACTTCATTAAAAAAATGCACCCACTGTAAAAGCTGATGATTGGCTAAAGGAAAGGAAAGTGTCTGAAATCATGTGACTTCCCACAGTAGGGAAGCTTTCAAGTGCTAACTTAGCATGCCTGCACAATCCCCATGCCAAAAAGATACAATGTATTACTTATGCTAATATTCCCTGGGAATTTCAGGGGGTGTCAACATTGAGAGAAAACACTTTGCAAAAGCAAGAAATTCAGCAAACTTCAGGCTAATGGTTTAACTTTTTAATTTGGAATTTTTTCACGCAAACAATTTTTTTCAGACACTATAAATTCTCTTCTATTAGATGCATTAATTACCCAGCTCACTTGCATATGCCTTTTAAGTCAATCTTATTTAACCCTTTCACTGATAAAAGGTGCCATCAATTCGCTGCTAATCGATGGTCTGATGGAAATGCCTCCAACCACATAGACCGTACTTGTGATCTCATTGGCATACAAGGATAACTCATACAGGAGGAGATTGGGGAGGGGTAGTAGAGTCAATAGGGAGGTAGTACTAAGTAACTCAAGTACAGTGGCAGGCACTTCAGAACTACGGACTCATAACATAAGGTGTATGCTTGCTAATGCCAGAAGCTTGCCAGGAAAAATGGGAGAGTTAGAATTATTAGCAATTAATGAAAAATGGGATTTAATGGGCATTACTGAAACGTGGTGGGATGAATCTCATGACTGGACTGTTAATCTGGATGGTTATAACCTATTTAGGAAACATTGGGGCAATGGTAAAAAGAGGAGGAGGAATTTGTCTGTATGTTAAGCCTGAATTTAAGCCTATAGTCAGAGAAGATATTTATGGCAGTACTAGTGATAATGTTGAATGTTTGTGGATAGAGTTAAATAGCGGAGCAGCAAATTCCAAAAGAATATTAGTAGGAATATGCTATAAACCATAACCAAATATAGCTGGAAATTAGGAAATACAATTCTTGTTACAGATTGGAAATGCAGCTAAGCACGGGCAAGTTCTAATAAACTGGATAAATGAGACCAGCAGTTCAGCTAAGGGGAGCAGGTTTTTGAGTATACTCAGGGATCATTATCTGGCTCAGGTTATACAAGAGCCCACTTATCACCATATGCCAAGTGGGAATAAAAATAAAAGGAGTAAATCACATCCTATGTGGCTTAACAATGATTTAAAGATCAAGATACGGAGTAAAGAACAGGCATTTAAATTATGCGAACAAGTGGGGAAAGAAACTGCTTTACAGGAGTACAAGGAAATCAACAAGGCTTGCAAAAAGGATATTAGACTGGCAAAGGAGAGTAAGACTAACCCTAAAATATATTTTAAGTATATTCATGGGAAGAAGGCGAGGACGGAATCTATGGGGACATTACAATGTGACACAGGCCGTCTGAAAATTAGTGACCAGGAAATGGCAGATGAGCGGTACCAGTGGTTGGGACACTGCAACATAATGGGGCTACACTACCTTTGCAGAATAATTGTTTCACGCAGGAAGTAATCCAAAAGTGGTTGGAAAAAATGAATGTTAATAAAGCCCTGTGTCCATGAGGGAATACATCCAAGGGTACTGAGGGAACTCTGTTCTGTAATAGCCATACCATTAGATTACATTTTTCCAGATTCACTCAACACAGGGTCTCCACCAGATGACTGGAGAAAAGCAGATGTGATACCTATATTTAAAAAGGGAGCAAGAACAAATCCGGGGAATTATAGACCAGTGAGCCTCACTTCTGTAGTTGGGAAGCTTTTAGAAGGGATAATTTAATCCTGTTCAAATAGACATATTCTTGTAAAAGTAGTAGTCAACATGGATTTATGAGGGATAGGGCATGTCAAACAAATCTAATTTGTTTCTATGAGGAAGTTAGTAGGAACCTGGATACAAGGCAACTCAGTGGATGTAGTCTATTTGGATTTTGCAAAGGCTTTTGATACAGTGCCACACGGGAGACTATTGTGCAAACTAAGGGATACAGGAATTGCAGTAAATATCTGCTCATGGATTGAGAGCTGGCTAAAAGACAGGAAGCAAAGGGTTGTTGTAAATGGAACATACTCCGATTTGACTAATGTGGTAAGTGGGGTTCCTCAGGGTTCAGTATTAGGTCCTCTCCTTTTTAACACATGTATTAATGACTTAGAGGTGGGACTGGAAAGTAGTGTCTAAGTAGTGTTTTGCTGATGACACAAAGTTGTACAAGGTAATTAAATCCGATAATGACGTGCTTTCCCTCCAAAAGGATTTACATAAAATTGAGGAATGGGCATCTAAGTGGCAGATGAGATTTAATACAAATAAATGTAGAGTTATGCATCTGGGAAGAAAAAAAAGACATGCAATTTATAATCTTAATAGAGCAAATATAGGGGTATCAGATATTGAAAGGGATTTGGGAGTGCTTGTGGACAACCACCTAGGTAACAGTGCTCAAAGCCAAGCAGCAGCTGCAAAGGCAAATAAAATATTAGCATGTATTAAGAAGGGTATAGAAGTAAATATAATTCTACCACTATACAAATCTCTAGTAAGCCCTCATTTGGAATATGGAGTACAATTTTGGGCACCACTCCATAAAAAGGACATTGTAGAGCTGGAAAAGGTACAGAGGAGGGCAACAAAACTAATAGTGTGCCCAGATTGTTATAAAATAAGGGGAATGGAGGGGCTAAGTTATGAAGAAAGACTAACCAAATTAAGCTTATTTTCTCTATCAAAAAAGGCGTCTAAGAGGAGATATGATTACCTTATATAAATACATCCAGGGTCACTAAAAAAGATTTGTCAAGGGAGCTTTTTGTGCCAAGAGGTTTTCAACTCACAAGAGGATATCCCTTGAGGTTAGAAGTAAAAAGATTCCACCTTAAAGAAAGAAAATTCTCTACCAGAGGAGGTGGTGACAGCGAATTTGATAGATAACTTTAAAAGGTGACTTGATTTATTTCTAATTAAAAAGGGAATTCAGGGTTATCCTGCACAATTAGAGAGAGAGAGTATTGATTCAGGGAGAAATCCGATCGCCAGTATCTGGGGTCAGGAAGGAATAAATTTATTTTTTTCCCTTGGAGATGATTGGTTTTACTTGTTTTTTTTTTTTCTGTTTGCCTTC
This sequence comes from Discoglossus pictus, assembly GCA_027410445.1. Taxonomy (NCBI): domain Eukaryota; kingdom Metazoa; phylum Chordata; class Amphibia; order Anura; family Alytidae; genus Discoglossus; species Discoglossus pictus. The sequence continues at coordinate 255,365,273 of CM050166.1, forward strand.
CTTTGAATTAATTAACAATTAAAAAAAATAAAACCAATAAATAGTGGATTAATAATTAATTAACAATTAACGACTAATCAATAACTAATCCACAAATTGCAGATCAGAGGAGATCTTAAAAGGTTGAATTTGATGGAGTGAAAGTCTTTTTTCAACCTTAATTACTACGTAACTATTTACTGTATATACTCGTGTATAAGCCGAGTTTTTCAGCCCTTTTTTTAAGGCTAAAAAGGGCCCCCTCGGCTTATACTCGAGTCACTCCCCCTAGTGTCTCTCTAACCCCCCTGTGTCTCTCTACCCCCCGTGTCTCTCTATTCCCCCCCGTGTCTCTCTATTCCCCCCGTGTCTCTTTCCCTCCCCCCTCCTCATTCTCAACCCCCCTCCTCCTCATCAACCCCCCTCCTCCTCATCAACCCCCCTCCTCACAGTCTCCCCTCTAAATACCCCCCCCCCCTTCTCACCGGCACCTGGTATATGCTAATGACGCAGCGCACATGTGACGTCACATGCGCGCCGGGGTCAAGACGGAGCAGAGGCCGGAGAAGAAGCAGGTAAGTGAGGGGGAGGTATTTAGAAGGGAGACAGTGAGGAGGGGATTGATGAGGAGGAGGGGATTGATGAGGAGGAGGGGATTGATGAGGAGGAGGGGATTGATGAGGAGGAGGGGATTGATGAGGAGGAGGGGATTGATGAGGAGGAGGGGGTTGAGGTTGGGGGGTTGAGGAGGGGGATGAGGATGGGGGTTTGAGGAGGGGGTTGATGAGGAGGGAGGTTGAGGTTGAGAAGGGGGGGTTGAGGTTGAGGGGGTGGAGGAGGGAGGTTGAGGTTGAGGGGGATGAGGATGGGGGTTGATGTTGAGGAGGGGGGTTGAGGTTGAGGGGGGTGAGGAGGGGGTTGAGGGGGGAGGATGAGGATTGGGGGGTTGAGAGGGGAGGATGAGGATGGGGGGTTGAGGATGAGGAGGGAGGTTGAGGATGAGGAGGGAGGATGAGGAGGGAGGTTGAGGATGAGGAGGGAGGTTGAGGATGAGGAGGGAGGTTGAGGATGAGGAGGGAGGTTGAGGATGAGGAGTGGGTTTGAGGAGGGAGGTTGAGAATGAGGAGGGGGGTTGAGGAGGGTGATAAGGGGGAGGGGAGAAGAGACACGGGAGAGAGAGGGGAGACACAGGGGGCAGCACATTTCCCACCCTCGGCTTATACTCAAGTCACTCATTTTACCCAGTATTTTGTGGTAAAATAGGTGCCTCGGCTTATACTCGGGTCTGCTCATACTCGAGTATATACAGTAGCTATATTATAGATCATTGGCTAAAGGGGAGAATCTCTAAAGGCAGTTATACATTCAAAAAAATAATCTTTCAGGTGCAACAAATATGTTTTTTATAGCCTTATATAACCCTGTCACTGGAAGAGGGGCCAGCAATTCATATTCTTCTTTTTCCACATTGAAATGCTGTGCATTATGCGGTGACACTCCTGCACCTGCTATGCCCAACATCTAAGCATTTTGCATAAAATGTGACTGTAAGCATTTTAACCAAGCTTAAAAGGACATGGAATTGTTTTTTTGCTGCACATGAAAAAGGTTATTTTCTTATGTGTCCCAGTTTTCTTTTTTAAAGTTAAGGTTTCAGAGCACAATAAAATGATTAACATGTCTGATTGCCTCTCCATCTACAGTGACACATTTCCTATTAGTTTCAATGAAGTTTAAACTGGTTTTACTTGTAACATTTGAAATGTTTAAAACATGCAGTTTTAAACGCAAGCTATATTAAAGATCCCTTTAAATTCTCCTTTGTTTGTTTTTATATTTATTAATTTAACCTCTTTCAGTTTGATAAGGATTTGGTACTTAAATTTTAAAAAAAACTGTCAAATATTTTTTCTCTTTCAGAATACTATTCCATTCTCCATTCAGAATATTTTAATATTGATTGATAAGGAATCCACATTCAGACCTGAAAAGGATGCTTCCCTGCAGGTACGTTTTAGTTTCTAAGATAAATTTACATTAGCTGCTGGAATGAAATACAGATTATAAAGCAGCGTGTTCAGTTTCAATAATTCAACTTTACTATGTCTTTACTATTCATAGAAATGATCTGCATAGAAGTTAGCTGCAGATTATTGCACACTCACACATACAGACCTTGGGTCAAGACAGATGCATGTACTTCAAGTAGTCCTAAGCAAAAACTTGAGTTTAACATAAAGTTTTTTCCACTAACCAGCTATAGATATCTGGTGAATTTGATCTCAAAATGTACACAAGGGCGTGGTATTGGAGAGAAAAAATATGTTGTTTTGATCATTCAATAAAGGTTGAGAGATAGTTTTCACATATACAAGGTGTGAGACTATTTCTGTGTGTTGTATCGTGACTTGGGGAGTGGTCTTGCCATGGACCACTAATAACCTGTATGCAGTATTCTCTGCCTGTACCTCTTCAGAAGCCATCTTTTGTGCCACAGGGAACAGGTACTACACGATTCTGCTGGGGTAGGTTTGAACTAGGTTCATATCAAGCCTCCTTGAAGAAGCAGATTGTGACAATTGCCGTCAGATACCACTCTTTTTTTTTTTTTTTTTAATCTGCGTGGCCTGTCAGAATTATCTTGTGCAACACAAAGTTCATTGAAAAAAATACAACAATTATTGCAGACTGATTGAATTATCACTTTTAAACATTTATCATAGAGATCTGGCTAGATGAATGATTTGATTGAATACATGTTGTCACAATTTGGTTAAGACTCAGCATATTGGATGTCCTAAACCTCAAGCAGGTAATTCAAGATTCCACGCATAAAAATGGTCATAAGATTGGCATTGTTTTGCAGAGTGGTTTGGAAAACCTCATGCATAACAATACCCACCTTAATGCAAATCTTATCCTGTTTAGATGACGATAACTCCCACTAAGAGCACTGAAACTTGAACTCCCTCATGTAATGAGTGCCCATTGTGATCCTTGTGCTCTTGTTTACTATTCTAATAAAGCTGTGACTGCTGCAATAGCATTGCCCCCCGTCTGCCTATGACTCTTTTCTGTGTGCAAATACTTCCCCTGGTTTGATGATACAATGAAGCAATCAATAAGAGCGGGACATAAATCTGACTGGCTTGGAAGATAACTTGCAACCTTGAAGACAAGGTAAAACTAGTGGGCCATCTAAAAACCTATCAAGCTATTATACCATCAAGAACAGAGAATGTTTGTCCAGAGAAATCATGGCAGAAAAAAGGCTAGCTTAATTATTGCACAGAGTGAAAAGGCTATTCAAGGTAACCTGCCTACAACCTGTCTTCGACAAATATGTTATTGTCCCAATCACAGTACACTTAGTTTGACCAAAATTTCACAGATCATACCCTCTATTCAAACCAACATTCCAAGATTGATAGCTTATGAAGGTTAAGAGCAAGGACTGGTCTGAATATTCTCAAGTAGACATGGGAGACATGGTGCAGATAATTAACTGTCTTGGATCCAGGACCAAATTGTCTTCTCAAAGATTGTCCTGATCTGATTGGCATAGTGAAATGTTCACTGGACAGTGCCATATTTTTTAGTCAACTAAATGTAAGCAGTTTTCAGACGGCTTCTAAAAAAAAGTTTTTTTAGATCCAGACTGCAAAGCAACATACAGTTATGTTTCTAATCCTCCTCTTTTAGGACAGTTTAATAAAAAAAAGTAATTACAGTGCAGCTTGCAATACATCTGCAAAAACACGAACATTGCAGTCCAAGTTCAGGATAAGACAAAGTGCCGAAACAGCTCTATTCCATGTTCTTCTGATAGCAAGAGATAGATGATTGTTCATTCTTAATTCTCCTTGACCTCTCTGCAGCTTTTGACATAGTAAACCATGAAATACTAATAGAGCTACTGAAGAACTTCTGTGGACTGGGTGGCACTGCTCATTTAAATTATTTTTTACATGCTAGAAGAGCGAATTAAAAAGCATGGTCCCAGCTACCACTGGTATGCCAACGACCCAGTGCTTTTATCTATGTTTTTACAACCAAGTACAGAACATCCAATCTTTGCTCCTTAAAGGTGTCTAGAAGAGCTCCACAATTGGATGAGTGGGAACTAGCTGAACCAAATAAAGACAGAAGTGGTGGGTCACATTAGTTGGATTTCAGCATGGGGACTACCAGTAACTGAGCAAATGCTAAATCGTGGGGTAATAGATTGTGGTCTGACACTAAAACGGCAAGTATCAGCTGGGATCAAATCTTCATTTTTCCATCTGATACTGTTCTTCCATCCAAGAACATAGCCAGGATAAAGCACTTGATACCCACAGAAGATCTGCCTCTGTAGGTTCATGCCTTTTTATACCTTCACGATTGGACTACAACTGCCATTACACAAGACTGCTAAATAAAGAGCTACATCACTTCTAGTAGGTACATAATGTTGTCCAGGTTATTAACATATTGAATCCTACATGTACTTCAAGCTTATCCTGCTGACATGCAAAGCTCTAGATGATGAAGGATCCTGCTATGTGAAGAAATCCTCACTCCTTATGTTCCAACTTGTGCTCTGAGATCTGCAAGTGAAAATCTATTAATCATCACCAGAATTTCTTCACAAAAAATATTTGCAGCACCAAGCTTCTTGAATTCTCCACTATGCTCAATCATAAAGGCCCTAATTTGGGAAATTTTCAAAAAGAGACTGAAGACCTTCTTCACCCAGGCCTTCCAATAAGTTACAGCTCTATCCCCCTCTCTTGTTTCTCTCCTATGTGTTTTGAGTCCCTTCTTGGAGAAAATAACTCTCTACATTATTATTATTATTCAAAGATGGGAAATCTGTCTACTTGATGGGATTGCCATGTGTGAGGTGGACAGGCAGCAAGCTGTGAATCTACATATTGCATTTTCTAATGGATGGCTATTTGTTCACTTGCTTGTGATACATTGTTCTGCACTAGAAGCTGCATTTTAAACCAGGATTTTATAGGCTGTAGTTAGACTGAGCCAAGAGTTCAGTATGTACCATTTAAATTAAATCATAGGAGGAATTTGAAAGATTTGAATCTTACTTTTATTTGAGGGGGAAAAAAATACCCAAACAAACCATTTTAGGAATTGTATGCCATTTTGTGTTTGTAGTACGAGGTCCTATCGTCCCTCAAAGCTTTGAATAAGCATATTGACTACAGCCAGCTGACAACAGAATTCGATGGACTGTTTCAGTACAATCACCACCACTGGATCGGTTTCCGTAGGGTATGCATTTCAATTTAATTTGTATTTGTTTTAATCTTGTAATATATTTTTAAATGAAAATTACTCCAAATGACTTCCTTTTAAATTCATGCTCATAACTGTTTGTTCATATTTTCAATGCTCCAGATAAACTAGATGGTATAACTATATGCTCTAGATGATATAATTGGCAAAAGTAAAAACAAACTTAATATTTCAACCTTTTATCTTCAGTTATATGCAGGAATGGTCATCAACATTGTTAGTCTTCCCCTATCAATTATTGAACAAAAAACAGCGTTTCTAATGTCCATTCCTGCTTAAAGAGCAGATAAGCAACATCTGTTGTAAAAGTGCCGATAGAAAATGAGATAATCCGACCCTTCAGGGTTTCCACCTTATGAAATGTATATTCACCTGAAAAATGATGTATTGGAAGACAAGAATGGAGATGGCCAGGATAGTACAAAAGTGCATACACAGGCCATTCAATTAAAGATTGTTTTTAGTTTTTCTCATTCTAAATGTTTCTCATTATCAATATTAGTTCTTATAAAAACAGTGTAATCAATGTATCTCACTACAGTGTCTCGTTGAGATATACAGCTTAAGCACTCTTATCTACATCCAATATGACGAACACAATTAGAAAAAGGCTTCTCTACTTAATTGTATAAATAAATACTAATATTTGTTGCTTTTGTTTAATTTTGTCTACTATGTCTCTGCAATTCCTGTTAATTTAAAAGGCATTTAATCACGGTTTCAACATTTAAAAGAGATTTTTTTTAAACATTGCCATATGTGTGCCCTGTATACATATATATGAAGTAAATATTAATTATGTTCCATGCCCAAATTAAAAAAATTTGATTATTATGTTGGTATGAATACATGTAACAAAGTTTATGGGCATTTGGTATTGCAATACTTGCCACATTTCTACCTCTTCTTTATATATATATTTTTTCTTTTAATATTGTGCATGACCACTATTATTTCAATGTTAATGTGCTCTTTATTCTATTTTGTAACCTTTACAGAAAATCGAACCATTTATTTCAGACTGTAGAGAAGCTGTCATTTTTCTCCAGAATTCAATCTGTTCATTAAATATGAAAATAACCTTGAACTCTGCACAAGTAAGTAATGCACATGTTTATGTACTTTTTGGAGCCTCAAAGGGGATCTGTGGCTGAATTACTCTTGGTACTTCATTTTATTGAAAAACACCTATTGAAATGTAGTTCGAGTTACATAGTTCAGGTTACATTTGCACAGTATTAAAGGACCAAACTCATTATTTTACAAGATAGAAGAATACATCATTTTGAGAAAAATTGCAGTGTTCAAATCATTCAATGAGTCATGTGGTCTGTCTTTGCACAGGAAGTGACTGAGCTCATGGATAAACACAGAACTTTGATGAAGTTGGTCCTGGAAGATCCTCTCCTGGTTTCTTTAAGATTGGAAGGGGGAACTATCCTTGCAAGATTGAAAAAGGATGACTTTTTAAACACAGAAGATTACAGGCAAGTCATTTAAAAAAAATATATATATATATATGGGTTAGTAAGGTTTTTAAAATGGTGTTTTTCTATTAAAGCAATTTTGTTAGTCGAAAATTACAGTATTGGTATAGTATTGAGTGTTGTTAACAGTAAAGGCACCATTCAGGAAAAAAAAATGTATACTAAGATTTTCAGTAGGATAACTAATTAATTTTCTCCTTCTCAATGTATTATCACTTGCTTTTAAGAAGCCCCCAGGGTATCAGATTCTCCACTTCTAATTACTCCCCATTTCCTGCTCTGACATCTTCTAATTTCTCCCCATTTCCTTAGCTGACCTATACCAGGAGGACGGTCACACTACCAATTTAGTGCTACTGCAAGGAGATAGACAATTACGTGCTATGGCTCAGGTAGTGTGAAGCCCTTCCCTATAGGTGTGTCTTTATTATCCCCTGTTAAACATATTCGCTCTTAAGGGAGAGTAGAACTGGGATGGGGAGGACTGCAGAAGGTGACAAATTGTTATTTTGAGGAGTTCTTAAAAGCAAGTGAAATGTAAATTTTAAATCCTAATTACATTGAGAAGGATAAAATGTATTGACCTATGTAAAACATTTATATGAAACTAAAAGTGTTCCTTTAAGTACATTTTGCAAACGAGTAATGTCAAGGCTAAACGGCATAAGGAAACAAACAGCTCTGCTCTACCTCCACTTTAACAAAATAACATTTCATGTTGTCCAGCCAATTAAAACATGTTTACAGGTATTCAGTAGGTTGCCTAAAACAATGGCGGGGTTATAAATAAAGTTGCCTGCTAATAGATTATGGTCTTTTTTTTATTAACAACTCTCTTGCCAAAGGAGATGACAAAGCAGCGAGCCTCTCTGATATGGAAGGGATTTGTGCACAAATAAATATGATTGGCTATATGCACAATTTAGCAAATCATCTTCATAAAATAATGAGGGCAGCCATCACTAGTGAGAAATCTCTCACTTTAGGGAATATAGCTCTGTGATATGAGATACACGGACAGTACTTTGTTTTATGTAAGATATCTTTTTTTTATTTATCAGAGATGCCATGGATATAGTGACTACATTATACAATCAAGTTGATGAAGAGGTTCACAGGCTTGTTCTTCTCTCAAATACATGTCTACAAGAGTTAGAGAAAATTCTTGAAATAAAAAAAGTGGAAGAATGCTTTGATGAGGTAAGTTATCCTCTATATGCTGAATCCATAAATTATTCTTGATGAATGGAAGAAAGTTGAAGATCTTATCCATAGGACCTTTTAATTCAGTGCATGTTAAATATAAGAAATATCACTGTAATTGTCTGTTATTCTGCTTCCTCTAATTCTAGCATTTCATACACTGGTAAATTACGTTTAATTCATATTATTAATATACAGTAGGCCTTTTTATCTGTAACAAAGCTAATTCAACATAGTAATAGCTTAGCCTCAAATCAGGCCATTTTTGTAAAAATATTGTATGTTGATAAAACTGTTTAACAGCTGTTTTGAAAAGAGAGACATTTAGTTGGAGAACAACATAATAAATCTTCTGTCACTAAAAAAAAACAAAAACAAAAAAAAACAATTGCTATAGGTGTACTTACTTGTTTCTGCCTTGTTTGGACAGTACAAAATGTGCATGGATCTAGTTCTGTAGTATCCCTCTTGCAAGATTTTATAAACGTTTCTTTACTGAGAAATTTTGCTAACTGTAAATTGTATCCTATTCCAGAAATGTCTAAATTCATGCACAAACCTAATATTCTGCCTTTTATTTTTCAGATCAAACTTTGGTTTGAAAAAGAAAAAAATATATATCTTGCCCCCCTGGATGGGGAGTTGTTATCACTTGAGATACTGAAGAAAAAACAAGATGAGTTCCAAACTTTCATTGATAGAATAGCGGTAAGTCAGTTTTGTGACAGCATATTGGAGCATATTCTTAAAAAATATATATTTATATCACTGCAAGATAGCAATCCAGAAGGGTAGCATCTCATCACCACCTTCAATAATCACCCTCTGAAAGTTGAGGCAATAAACTTTGTTAGAGAGCTATGAAGTACTGCGTATCTAAGAACCTTTAGCCTGAGGGTACCTCAATGAAACTGTGAGCCATACCATATAGGGTCACCCAAGATGGGCAGGTTATAGCAGAGAGGTCAGACAAATCACAGTCCATTTGAGAAGGAACTGGCAATCCACTCCAGTATCTCTGCCGTAAAAACCATATGGATTGGCACAACCAGAAATACAGATAAATGTGTCTGGCTGCTGTGGTTCATATGGTTATCGAGAGTCAGACATGACTTAAGAACTGAACAACAACAAATGAGATTCTGATACAGGAGTGATTCAGACTCTCTTTGTTTTGCAGTAGATGAGATCTTGTCTATAGGACAGGAACATAATGCTCATGTTTGAAGAGGGACTAAGAACTGTGGCTATAGATTCTAAGATCTAAGTATAATGTTTATAGTATAGTGTCATGTTTATAGTATGCTCTTATGAAGAACTTATCTTGCTAATGCATTAAATGTTTTTTCAAAAGTTAAAAAAAGTTAAATTTGTTCCTGTTGCGTTCATTTTTTTCTTTTTGTTTCAATATTATTTATTGTCAAAGCCAGTGTTAAAAACATTTTGCTTAATAAAGTTTTCCAATGTTTAAGAAGGAATTTGTTTGATATGCAGGGTATATTATTTGTTTAACACTAATAGAACACATTTCAACATTTTCTATTTTCGAAATTGAAAGGTTATACAAAGGTCTATATATTGATACAATAAACAATGCTGGTTGAGCTCTTATGTTGTAAATCACAACACAGAGTTTAGATTTAAAATATCAATGTTTCACATAACCTATTATAAAAATGAAAAGAAAGGAAAAAATAAGAAAAGAAAAAAAATTTCAACAAATAATAACTTGAACTTAAATTGATATGTGTCCTATGATCAAATAGGAATTTTCACATATAATCTAAATATCGTACCTGGTTCGACTAGGAAATGACCGGCAACCAGTCATTCACACAGCCCATTCAACTACAAGTTCATCCGGCTCCCGTGTTTATTTTTCAGGGGAGTTTAAACAGGCTTATATAGGTAAAGTGTAATTATCTGTAATAAGTAATGTCTATAGCTTGTGTTGAGGAGAGCCATGGGTTCCATCTTTCTAGAAATTGAGGGTATGTGTTTGCTAAATATAGTGACAGTCTGTCATGAATAATTATGGTATTTAACTTGTTGATAACTTCTTGAATGTTTAAAGTAGAATACTTCCATGTTTGGGCTATGTGGCTTTTCGTTGATATCATTAGGTTTTGTAGCCGTTTGTTTTTGTTTTCTAGATATCATGGGATTGATTTTGCCTAGAAGGCATGTTTCGATTGTGGGCGGTATAGTGTTTTGCAGGACTCTAGAGGCTAGCTCTAGGACTTCAGTCCATAACGATTGTACTACTGTACATTCCCACCACAAGTGGAAAAACGTGTCTGGGGTTAAGCAATGCCTATAACAAAGAGGTGAGATTTGAGGGTTAATTTTGTTCAGTATAACTGGGGTGTAGTAGGCTCTATGAAAGATTTTAATAGATGTTTCCTGTAGACTATAATTCAAAGGACCTTTAATTAGGTTTAAACATGTTTTTTTCCCAATCCTGGGTGCCCCACTGGGTACCCATGTATTTTTCCCAATTGTACATAAAAGTTGGCTTGTTGTTGACAGGAGGGGAATTTAGAATTATATACAAGGAACTTAAAACTCCTTTAGTTAGAGGAGCCTTATTGCATATAAGAGCGAGCCAACTGGATTGTGGAGTAGCCCATCTCTTGATCCTTGTGGAAATTAAGTGTTTGATCTTGCAGTAATTGTAATGTTCCTTTAGTGGAATGTCACATTTTATCCTAAGTTGATCAAAATAGATAATTTGGTTGTTTATCCAGGAACCTAGTTTATCTAATTGATGCCTTGTCCACAAATTTTTGTAATACTCGTTGAAGTAATTCCAGATTGAAGGAGTAGTAAGAGTGGGAGTAGTTGGTTAGTTTAGTTGCTAAGTGATGTTTTGTATTAATCCAATTCCAATTGGAAAGTGAATGTAAAATATTAGAATCTCATTTGAAGAGTTTCTTTTGCTGATTTTCAGTGAATACCTGTAGGGGTTAGTGTGTTATTGACTGTGCTTGTGGTATGAAAGCAGACATTTGATTTGTTCATAACCGGATTAGACACCTGGGGGGCTTGTGAGGAACCTTGGGCTCAGTTCTTCTGAAAGATAGCCACTGTAAATAGCCACTTGACAGTAGAACTGAACAGAGACATTATTTGAGTCCCATTAAGATAACACTCACCCTCAAGTTACAAGATATACAAGATATCCAAGATGAAAGTATCTATGACGCAAACAGAGTTTGCTAAATTGAAGAATTTCTATAAAATACTGATATGCTTGAGGCTTTGATAGCTGCTAATTGTGTTAGTTTGAGAAAAAATTCACTTCTAAGAACTATATAATTGACTACAGTGATCCTTTTATGCTTCTGTCATGATAGCAGATGCATTCGTTTTTGCAGAGATTGTTGTGCAATGGTAGCTCCCAGACACTGGAAAAATGTATGACATACAATATGGAATTTGATAAAACTTCATATTTATAAAGAGTTTTTTTTTATGATAACAACATAAAACAGGCCTCTTCTGTGCAAGACTCATCAGTTTAAAGTGGCACAGTACTTTTATATATTGTATGCAAATTAAATAATGTATTTTCTTTCAGTGAAATTATTTTGAAAAACTTTTCTTAAGGCTAATCAATTGCAATGCAGTTGAAATGCTCTGTGTTCTCAACCCCTACCCACTTGTTCAGTTTATCTGAGCATGTTCAAACCCACAGGGAATATTTAGCTTTGGTTAGCCCCTTACACAAAGACTGCAAAATTAAGGGAGAGATACAGAAAGGCTGATTGTAAGACAAAAATTACAAACTTCAGTGTAATTTTACTGCAATGCACAATCCCATATATAGTTGTGAGCGTACGGGCCGTTGCGTGTAGCGAGGGCTGCGGGCCAGGGTCGCGGCCCTCGCGTAGCGAGGGCTGTGGGCAAGGGCCTCAGTGCGAGGGCCGCGGCTCGCACAGCGAGGGCTGCGGGCTGCAGGCCTCAGTTGCTGGGATGGAGCAGGCGAGCCAGCCAAAGCCATTGGTCAGCACCCCATATGTGTGTGTGTATGGGTGTCTGTCTATAGGGCTGGCCCACAACCCACCACACAGGAGTCCACCAGCCACCCGGACAGGCCTCCGACACCCACGGAGGAGGCTGGGAACCCCGCCCCCAGGGACAGGGCCGAGCCCGACATCCAGGGCCCCCAGGACAGGGTGAGCCTGCGGCCCTCGCCTAGCGAGGGCTGCGGGCCTCAGTTGCTGGGATGGAGCGCCCCATGCCAGCAACTGAGGCACACACTGGCTGATTATCCCACCGTCCGTGTACTCGCAGTGATTCCCCAGTGTGACATATGTGTAAGCCGGGCAGGAGAACAGCAGCTCCCCGAGTCTGAAGCTGCGCTGCCCTTGCCTCTCAAATCGCTTTATGCCCTCTGGGGGTCCCATGCTGCAGATATAAGGGGCTGGACAGAGGCCTGTACTGGAGTGCCTATGGATCATGCACCAGCAGCCGGCTCCAAGCCACGCCCCTCTGGAATAACCATGCCCACCTTTCCATTTAAGGTGGATTAGCAGAGTTACACATTACCATTGATAAACTAATTGTTTTACTTATACACTGATCATTAACACCATTCTTATCCAGTGATATATAAAAACAATATTTAATAATACATATATATATATATATATATATATATAAATAATGTGTGTGTGTGTATATTGTGTGTGTGTGTATATTGTGTGTGTGTGTATATTGTGTGTGTGTGTATATGGTGTGTGTGTGTGTGTATAATGTGTGTGTGTGTATATAATGTGTGTGTGTGTGTGTGTGCGGGCTAGGGCCTCAGTTGCTGGGATGGAGCAGGCGAGCCAGCCAGAGCCGTTGGTCACGCTTGCGGGCTCGCATAGCGAGCCCGCGGCCCTCGCAATGCGAGGGCCTCAGTTGCTGGCATGGAGCGCCGAAGGCGCTCCATGCCAGCAACTGAGGCCCTCGCGCAGCGCCCCATATGTGTGTGTGTATGTGTGTCTGTCTATATATGTATACAAGCCCACGGCCCTTGCGTACACTACAACCCCCAGCATGCCACAAGCGAAAGTGACGTCATCCGCAACCGCCCAGACAGTGACAGTTAGTCCGGAAACGGCTGGCGGCGGGACTTTAAAATTGAGTTTGTGTGAACAGAGCAGACACCGGAGAGAGGAGAGCACAGAGCAGCATGGAGAGTAAAGGAGGCCCGGGGGGCTCGGGCTGTGAGTATGATAGCAGGGAGGGGGCAGCGAGTACATGCAGCACAGCCTATTGAAGAGGGGCTATTATAGAGGGCCTGTTATAGAGGGGCTGTTATAGAGGGGCTATATACTATATACATACACAAACCTGTATAAATCCATAGGTATTACAACAGACACACTATACACACACAAACCTGTATACATTCATATGTATTACAATTGACACACTATACACACACAAACCTGTATACAACAGATACACCCCTGACTTTTCTCTCTGACTGAATATATATATAAATGCGTGTAATATCACATATATATAGTTGTGAGCAGGCGAGCGAGCCAGCCAGCCAGAGCCGTAGCGCGAAGCGAGGGACTCAGTTGAAGGCACTCCTTGCCAGCAACTGCGACCCTCCCAAACTTTACGTTTGAACGCAAACAACACGAAACAGAAACTGCGACCCTCGCAAACTTTACCTTGCAACGCAAACAACATACGAGACCCGTTACCACTCATTACGACCTCGCACAAGTCGCCCGCAACCTGCGACCATGAACAAATTCAAAACACAATAAATACACACAGCACATACATAAAAAGCTTACCTACAGCAAGAGGGAGCATCCAGGACCTCAAAAAAGCAACTTACACCTTCATTTAACTAAAAATAAAACACTTTAGACACTCGAAAATTCTCTAAGCGAGAGAAAAAATGGCCGCCGAACAAAACGAAAACGAGGCTACAGCACTCTAAACACGCAAAACACCACAAGAAACTCGCAAAACACCACAAAACACCTATGGATATTCTGCTAAGACGCACACCACACATTACCCGCCATTTTACGCCAATGCGGAAGTACACAGCTACGCTAACGGTTTGGTCTCGCGCACGCACACTATTACACTGCACACATTCAGGACGCTTACACAGCAGCTCCACACCACAAATGCTGCAGCAACATCAAAACACATTGTCAGCTCTTCAACACAATGCTTCAAAATACGTAAAGTATATTCATTTATTAATGTATTAGATATTTATTATTATACACCAAACAGCATTAGCTAACTTACAATTTCATTGCCGTAATTTTTTGACGGGCAATTCGCTAGTTTTCAAATAATATTTAAAAGTATAGTAAAGTGATTCCCCTTGTATCCGGTAATTACCACATATAGAAATGGCTGAAACGTATAATATTCAAGTTGATTATTGTTGTAAAAATATTCTTGTGTGTAACAAAAACTGATTGATGTTTTTGTCTTAAGCAGATAGATTATGAGAGAGGATCTCACTTAATGAACAAGACATCATCACAAAGCATGGAGGAATATATTAGGAACTTCAAAAGCTATCTCAACAATATTAAAACGCAAGCAGAAAAAAGAAAAAATGAACTTGAAATATTGCTCAATTTGTATGAATTTTATGAAACGGTAAGAAAATGTGACGTAATCTGTGGTGTAAAATAAATCTTTCTATGTTAAAGCAAATATGCAACAAATATAAAACACCTGTTTCCTGAGCTTGTGATGGATGCATTGTTCTCTAAAACTTGCTGACAAATTCAGCTGGACACGAGCATCCAGACTAAATGCTAGAGCAATGTGTGGTTATAAAATATGTTTTAAAAAACCAAAACATTTCTAGTAAAAGAGAAGTGTGTCTTTTGTTGAAACTTTATAAAACCGTAACTTTTAGTAGTGCTATAAAATAGTTTTCACAGCCTAGAGACTGTAATTTAACAATGGAAAATTACATAGTGCTTTGTGATAAGAAACATGAAAACAGCTTAATGTTCTGACATTTGTGATTTCCCTAATTAGGTCCATATTAAACTTGTAAGTTGATTTTAGCTTTGTTTTCTGTTAGTGGCCTTATTTCTCTTATAGGACTATTGTAATGCTCTAACAGTAGCTAGATGATTTAATTAGGCATTGATGTTTCCTAACATTTCTGTTAAGGGATTCAGAAAAATAAATATTCAGTCTGAAACTTACTTTCAAACATCAAATTCTAAACCTCAATTTGAATTACTTGTCTTCCCCAATATGAGGGTATCATGGGGTGGAAGCAAGTTTGTCTGGGAGGCAGTGACATGTAGTCAAACACAAGCTTGTGTCCTTTGCAAAGTACCGTAAATCAATTAAACAGACACAGTCTCAAGCCAATGGAGAGCATCTGCTGCTATCAGGGCATGAGCTTATGCCTGACCAGTCAGTACTGTGTCTCAATCAGAGTTGCTCCAATGCCTTAATGAGCCTGTAAAGAGTTGAGAACTGCGGCTCAACTGGAGGTTTAGAAGTTAATGTTTGAAAGTAGTTTTCATATGGAATATTGTTTTTTTTTTCTAAATCACTAGATTTTAGATTTTAAGTTCAATGAATGCATAAAACATCTGACTTCTTGTTGTGAAATTGCAGGGGTCTTTTGAAACACTTTGAGAATGTTATTTGGTGGTGACTTGGTGATGTACAAATTATTACCTCCGTGCATAACACTAAATTTGTCTAGATAGATTGTTGTGTGGAATTTATCAATTATCTTTATTATATCGGTAGATAAAGAACGCTGAGAATAATAAAAAAAAAAAAAAATTATAAAACACTTTTTAAAAACAACAAAGATGACTCATCTGTATCTGGGGTCAGGAAGGAATTCTTTTTTTTTTCCCTATGAGAAGATTGGCTTACTTTCACTTGGGTTTTTTTTTCTGTTTGCCTTCCTGTGGATCAATTAATTATTCATTGGAAAAAAAAAATCAATTGTTGATTTAATAGTTAATTAACAATTAATTAACAACTAATTCATTAATAACTAATCTGCATTTTGCAGATCAGAGGAGATCTTAAAAAGTTGAATTTGAAGAACTGAAAGTCTTTTTTCAACCTCAATTACTATGTTACTATGTAACTATGTAACAATATATATTTAGTAAATAAATAGTACATCTATGTTCACATTTGAATGTCTAAAACAAGTTTAAAAACCTGCTTCCAGCTCAGAATTCGGAGAAAAAAAGGTTATTACACTGCTTTCTGAAAAGTTGAACTGGGACATGCAAATGTGCCCACAAATGCCTCGCTCGTCAATCCTTAGCCATTATCAAACATGGCTTCCTTTAAGCTTGTGCATGCTTTATTACACAGCTTTAATGCAAAGCCAAGGTTGGATTAAACACAGGTTGAGTATCCTATCCATGAACAGCTGTTTCAAGCTTACTGGCTATCATCAGCATGGAGCGGGATCTCAGCCTGTGTTGTGGACCTTATGAGTAGGTAGTTCACCACAACAATCATTTATAATATGGTGGGCAAAAGAGTGATAGAAGCCCTCCACCGTAAAGTAAGTAAAAAGTACATCTGTGTTCACATTTGAATGTCTAAATTTGAATTTGTGGGCACATTTGTGTGTCCCAGCTCAGCTTCCCAGAATGCAGTGTAATAACTTTTTTTCTCGGAACTCTGAGCTGGAAGCAGGTTTTTTTAGCTTGCTTTAGACATTCAAGTGTGAACACAGATGTACTTTTTATTTACTATACTACTGTACGGTGGAGGGCTTCTATCGCTCTTTTGCCTTGGATAGAAGTTAACTAACTAAAAATTTATGTTAAAAAAATATGCTGTGTGCTTATATAAAGCCCTATTCAATTGGCCGAATCATAATTTAATAAGGCTGTAAGAGTTTGGGAATTTAAAATTAGCTGGCAGCTCCAGATACCATATTAATTAATCAGGAGTATTTTGATTCCTGCTAAATATATAAATATATATATATATATATATAATAAAAAAAAATCCCAACTCACTCACCTCATTTTATTAGGAATATTCCAACATATTAAATAAAACAGCATTAATGAAACAACTCTATTTGCTTCTAGTAGATAAGAATTCAAAAGCATTTTAAGCTCTATCATTAGAAGAACAATGTTCCATGTTTACAATTTGCATATTGTATGCTTTAAACTATGAGTCATCTTTGTTGTTTTTAAGTGTTTTATGATTTTTTATTATCAGCGTTTTTTATCTACGGATATAATAAAGAAAATAAATAAATTGCTCACAAGAATCTCTCTACTTATTCGGTGGTGCTTAGTAGTTAATATTATATGCAGTAAGAAGCACAGAGTAAACTATGGAGACTGTCAGTTGACAGTTGCTTGGAAAATCCAATATTGCGTGCAGTATATATAATGTCTTATTGAAAAATTCACCAGTGTATGCAGAGAAGACGTTATAAGGCATGTACAAAATATAGAGGAAATCGTGGTCAGGTATACTTAACACTAGTGGTGGGCAAAGTAGTCCTACAAGGGCCGTCAGCAGTCCAGGATTTTTTTATCTTTCTGCCTGTGTATTCAGAATCTATTGAGCCCAGATTAAAGTACCCTGTTTCTTTCATTTTGATTAATCCATCTGGGCTCAAGCAGAGAGCTATTGATATCCCGGACTGTTGGACGCCCAAATAGGATCAAATAACCCAGTTTAAATTGTTAAAGATTGTATTTTCATTTCAGGCGAATGATTGGATGATTCATTGTAATGAGTATTTGAAGCACTTGTCTACGGATGAAAAATATACAGAATCAGCAATTCAGAATTTACAAAGCTATCATCAAGAGGCTACCAAAGTTTCTGCAGATAATTTTTACAAGGTCAATGAGATGGTCTTGAGCCTTGGCAGTAAAAAGGAGCTAAAACAGTGGAATATCCTATGGCTAAAATGCCAACAAACAAGACATAATTTAGAAGAAATGCTGCAAGATGTTCAGCTGTCATCTAACAAGCATATTTCACGGATAATGTCTAATGATGCATCCATAAAACATATGGAATTTGAAAATGCATCACAACATGGCATATCCGATTTTAGTAACCGCTTAAAAGATATTGTTGTTAACAATAATAATAATAATAATCC
>CM050166.1:255387316-255434816 GCA_027410445.1 Discoglossus pictus
CGTCGAGCTGCGCCCATCGCAGACCCCGAATGCCACACCACCGTACGCGTAAGTCCGTAACAGGAAAGCCCAGTTGTGCCTTTTCTTCGGTAACTGCGGCTAACCTATGGGCTCAGTACACGTATGAATGGCCCACAATCCATAGTTGCTTCTGTTCCCCTGAAAGTAGAAAGCAACACCATTAAACCACTGCATTTGGCCTTACATAGGACCGAAAACGATCTGAGTCCCACCTCCCGATGCGCTTCACTGTCGCGTTGGGCAACCCCAACCTAGCCGCTTCTGTGGCAGCTCCAATCCGAAAGGAGTGTGTTCCGAAGTCGGACTGCTTGAAACCGAGCCGATGCAGTGCGCTTTTTAAAACTTTTTAAAATTGATACTTAGACATTGCCGTTCCATCGGCGTGTACCAGCAGCGAACACCGTCCCGCCGGTCGCTGCTTAAGGTACTCCATTACACATGCATATGGGCAACACTCCGTGCCAACCTGATGCAGAACAACTTCTCTTCCTTTACCCACTTGGTCGGTCTTTGACCTCCGCAACCACAATACCACCATACCTTCCCTGAGGCAGGTATCCACCAATTGCAGTCCCCCCGAACCGTGTCTACTGTTCGCGACTAACTCCCCTATCCTAAACGCTCCGAAGAACGCCAGGGAAAAAGCTGTTTGGAAAAGTAGGGATTCAAAGGGGTTCCTGCAAACCACCACCAACTCCTGAGCCAATCTCAGCAACAGCGCAAATGTTATTGGCCGCCTACTATCTGGCCTTTGCGACCCGCTGAACATTCCGCGCACCACCTTGCGCACTAGAAACCCGCCCCTTCCCATTCCTCCGGCCACGCCGCAGCGCACCATCTCCCTTGGAGATAAGCCCCACAACCAATCGGTCCGGACCCATCGGTGTGGAGATCTAGCTCTGCGCTGGTGGCGCCCTCCTTTTGAAGGAGCACCCGCCCATTAAAATCTGCGAGGAACATCGCCCATACCCTTGCATCATCACGCATAACCCTAGAGACTGTTAGGAAATGATGCGGCTTCGCGATCCCTACAGTAGCCAGCGACATCCGTCTACAGAATATCCGCCGCATGGGGATAATTCTGCATGCTAAATTCAACTTCCCCAATATTGATTGAAGCCTCCGCAGGGTTACCCTCCGTGCGCCCAGTAGCGCCTTAATCTCCGCTTGCATGTCCACCACCTTCTCTAAGGGAAGACTGCACTCCATTTTGCAGGAGTCGATCCGAATCCCTAGAAAAGTCAATTGTTCCGTAGGGCCCTCCGTCCCTCTGCCTCGATGTCCACTTTTGCCATAAGGGCCCCCTGGCCCTCCCTCCTCACCAGGTCGACCGCCCGGTCAAATGACTCATAAGACACAGTAGCCTGGTCTTTTGAGATGCCATCGTTTACCGAACGACCTCTGGGGTAGGAGAGATGCTGGATCAACCTAAATTTACCCTTCTCCTTCTTGGGGACCACCCCGAGTGGAGACACGACTAAACCTTGGATGGGCGGGGCCGCAAATGGCCCAGCCATCCTCCCCAATTTTACCTCATTAAGCACCTTAGCTTTAGCTACCCCTGGGAAATCCCTGGCCGACTTCAGGTTTGGGACAAGAAAACCTTGAATGTCGACCCCGCATGGAATCCGGAATCCTTCTCGGAAGCCGTCCTCCAACAGGCGCGCCGCTTCGGCGGTGCCTGCCAATTTACCGTAGCGTTTTAGCCACGGCAGCATGGCGGGGAGGCGTATGGGCGTCCTGCCCCTTTGCGGGAGGTTCGCCCCTGCCTCCCTCTTTTGGTCTACCGCATCTAGACAGGGGGTGTTCACCTCCGCAATTTGAGCATGCATGCTTAAACCTGCTGTTAGGTGCCCATCTACAGACCCCCTCGTTATACGCAAAACAGGTCTTAAGACCTGCTCCTGAGGCGTGGGTGGGGCCCTTAGCTCCACCGGCCCCGCTCCGAAAGGGCGTTGTGACTCTCATGGGTGTCATGATGTTTAGCCAATACGCCACCGCTTTGTCACTCCACGCCATGCTTGGCCTTGAGGCCAAGTATTGCCGGAATTCCTCGTCGTCCAGGCTGTACCCCCATAGACCTTGTGATCATTCCGAATTTCGTCTATGTAAACGAATAATCCCGAACTCTGTTCGGGGTGCCGCTCACACAGTACGCAAGTCCCGATAGAAAATGCTCGCAGCCATGTATCAAACGTCCTGGGTAGCCTAGCAAAAGATTTCCGCCGCTCTTCCCCCTCCCTGGGGCCCCTCTCGGCCAAATCTGTTTGCCTAGACATAGGGAGAAGGGAAAACAACTCTATAAATTCCCTCCTCCAGATCTTTTCCTTGACCTCCTGTGTAAGGTGTGCACCTAAGTTATCCAACGAGCATAAGACTATAGGTCTCATGGCTGCGTCGGTAACTCCTACATTGGTACTCCCTGTTGCTGCAACCGCATTGCCTACCGGCTCAGGCGCGCGTATGCTAGCTAACGCCTCGCTTGCGCTCGCTGGCGCCACTACCGCTGCTGGCTGGGACCATGCACCCTTTGCTAGCTTCCCTATCCAAGCTCCCATTTCGTGCTCGCTAACTGCGATGTTGTGCGCAGCTAGTAGAGTCTTCAATGACCCGATAAAACCTCCCTTGTCTGCTGCGCAGCTCAACTCTGAGCGCTCACCTGCTTCTGGAAGCTTTGGAGTAGATACGGCCAACGGAGTATCCCTGCGTCTCTCCTGACGCTCCGGGGACTCTGACCGTCTGGCCCTCCGCGGGCTCCTCCTTTCAGATCCAGTGCAAGCACAGCTGCACCGACAAGATCTCCTGCTTCTCGACCTGGATCTCCTTCTGGATCTGTGGGTACAAGAAGAACAGTCACTAGCTCTCCGCGACCTGCATGCCCGTGCCCATACCGCCCTTTCCTCATCTGAGGAACGGTCCTGGTCACCTAAGCTTGCGCGGCTGGAGTAGGCTAGCACTGCCTCCGCCGCCCCCTGTAGGGGTTCCCCTGAGACTTCCTCGGGCGTTGGAATATCCAGATGTTGGTCAGTCTTAGACCCTTTGCGCTGTGGCCTAACCGTCTCGCCCTCAGTCTCTACTCTGCTACGTCTTAGCGGTGTGTGCGTGAATAGTAGCGGACTGTACCTGCTCGTAGCCTTCTTAGCTCGAGTGGGGCGTCCTAGCCTCGCCACTGCCGCTGTCACTGGCATGTCATCAATCATGACCATTCTGTCTTGGCTATTCATCTCTCTGATCACTCCATCTCTTCTTTCTCTCGTCGTCGCCATGCTCCTCTCACCGCCAATTGTGCGTCCCTGTAAAGTACCAGAAGCACTGTTACTGAGGGAAACCCCAGGGACCGTCTGCTTGGCGCCGTGAGGGCCTGTAGGAGCCTTTGTAGGACTCCCGGCTTTTCTCTTACCCCCTGCACCCCCCTTACGGGGTTTTAGAGGGGTGTTTCTCGACCTTTGTCGCGGCCTAGGACCTTTAGGCAAGTTGGCTGGTGGTGGCCGGAGTGCTAGGCCCTCACCCCCACCGCCCGTGGTCCTGGCGCTCGCCTGCCTGGGGGGTATGGGGTCCCGGCCGCCCTGACCTGTAACCCCCCCATCTCTTGTGTCTCTGCTGCCCGATGGACGGGGGTCTGGTAGCCCTACAGTGGTGGGATGGGAAAAAATTTCCCTGGAGGCATCAGAATTGGCTAGGACACCAGCCACCGCAGGCTGTTCCTGTTCAATGTGCTGAGCTCCAAGCGCAGAAGGCATGGGAGGTCCCAGCCTGTCCTGCACCCACCTGACCCCTTGGCTTAAGGCACGGGTCCTAACCTCAGCCAGCAAAGCCTCTAAGCCTTCTGGATCCATATTAAGACTACCAGGGGGACAAACAGGGGGGACAACAAGCAGCAGCCCAGGCACACACAGACACAGGAACACACACAGGCAAAATACACTCACACACAGACAAGACACACAAAGACACAAAACGGAGGAAGAAAAACAAGCAAGAGAAGCCTCAACAAGTATATCCCCTTATGTGCTGGTAAGCTGGGGTGAAATCTCAGTAATTAAACCTTCCTACTTTTAGTTTTGGCTGCAGGACCTCAGACCTCCGTCCATTCCAGTCGGGAGACCGCGCTGCTGTGCTCAACGGCGCGAAACGGGCTTCCGACACACCCCCCGACGCTCCTGATTGGCTGATAGCCTCACAGGCTCCGCTGGGTCACCTGACGCTACGGGCTGACCCAGGGAGCCTGTGCAGCCTCCGCGTCGTTCACCAAGCTTAACACCTTATGATAGAACTAAGTTCACAAATAATTAAGAATAGAAAAGCAGCAGAATCAGGTGGCTCAAGGTATATTTAAATTCTGGCTTGAAAGGGGTTCTACTAAGAATGAAAAATGTAATTAGAATCAGAGAGAGAAAAAAGCTATCCTTTTATGTTTGTGCACACCCTCTGCCTAATTCACAATATAGAGATGAAAAAAATAATAAAACTTAACGTTTAATGAGATTAAAATGGTTAAAATCATGGAACTCTGATGCCATAAAGAGAGTAGTGAGAAGTGGAAAAGGCTTCAAAGCTACCATATAATTATAAATCCTTGTAATAGTGGGTCCTATAAGTCCAATGAATATATGTGATACAGTGTAATAGTGCTTCAAACAAAAAGGAATAGGTGGCAATATACCTATATATTGCACTGAGTGAAAAAAGTGCCAAGTGCTAACAATAATAATCGTATTGGATCACATTTAATGAAAACAATAATAAAGTACTAATTGGTATATCAAAGAGAATGTTTGATATAACAAAGTGCTAGTGCTAAAGCTAAATAGTGCTAAGCTTGAATAATTATAACCACTACAAACACTCATCAGAAGGAGCCACAGCAAATACAACCCTGTCCCTGGTATTGAATAATTAATATAGCGAAATTGCTGAGCATATTCTACAATACTAAATAGGGGATAAGGGTCACTGTATTAGATAAACTAGGTTGTGGGCCTGTAAGAGTGAACACCGAGGCTCCTAGCAGCCCGCGCGTCTCCTATGCGCCTAAAAATGACATTATAGGGGGGTGTAGCATAGTGTGTTACCCGACGCACGTTTCTAAGAGGTTTCATCAGGGGTTACCGGTATGATGCCAGGGTGGCTATTTAAGCTAATTTAGTTGTCATAGCAAAAGTTCAGATAAAACCAAATGAATATTACATAAATATAATAAGTATTAAAATAAGAATGAAGATGGGACAAAAGGATACAAGTTGTTAATGGTGTGTAATCAAAATAATAATAGAGGCCTTAAATACCAAAATATAACAATAAATAAGGTGAATGGTAAATCCATAAGAGAATATAATACATATATAATGATGGTGACAACAAATTATATATGATAAAGAGATTATAATACACTGGATCTAAAGATAAGGTGGTAGCAAGAAAAATACACTAGCAGGAAAGATATAAATTATATATATATATGATTGGTGATATTTATTATTAATTACCAAATGTATTGATTGCTACATATATCATAATTATAAAAGTACCAGATATCTATTATTATCAATCCTAAATATGTACTAATAAAGTATATAAAATCAGATGAAATATAAGTGTTTATATATATATTACACACCATAATATAAAGTATATATTATCACTAATATATATATATATATATATATATATATATTCACTTAGGAAACGCAGGATCTCCTTAGGCTGCAAGCACTTGACAAGACGTGTGTCTTAGAAAAAAAATATACAAGTTAGAAAAAATACGAACTTAACGGCCAAACCGCGAAAAGCAAAAAAAAAATTAAACACGCAAAAAAGAAAAAATACAGCAAAAATCTAAGCGAAAAAAAATTAAAAAGAGGCTACACGACCCTGGACCGCGCAAAACATCGCCAACCGCGTACCACTTTACAAGACGCGGCACTTAGAAAAACAAAATACGATATAGTAAAAATATGGATGAATCGCACAAAACACGAAACGTACAAAAAATACAACAAAAACATCACACACAGCATGGGGGAATAGCCAGGACGTCTGGGAGTGAGGTGGAACGCAAATTTAAGTAAAAGGCGCTCATTGTGATGAACGCCGAAAGGCGCTCAGAGAGAGGCTCAAAATGACTCCAAAGGTCCTTAGAGTATAAAAAGCTTAACATTGTGTGCCAAACAGCATTGCCATGTCTTCAAATTTTATTGACCGTCATTTTTTGACTGGCAAATAAGAGGTTCCAAGTCATACAAAGTATCAATCATTATATATCATTAGTTGTAATGGATGTCATATTTGTGTTCTAAAGCAACAGAAATAACACCACCTCTTTTGTATGCTTAGCAGTAAACTTCATCACATCATGGATGAAATGATTACTACAGAGAGAGAGTATGTGAGATCCTTAGGATACATCATTGACAACTATTTTCCAGAAATGGAGAGATTTGATTTGCCCCAGGATTTAAGAGGCAAACGGAATATTATTTTTGGAAATCTAGAGAAGCTTTATGATTTTCACAGCCAGTATTTCCTTAAAGAGTTGGAACATTGTATGGATTGTCCATTAAGAGTCAGCAATTGCTTTCTGAAACATGTGAGTATTTTTTCTTGGCATTTCTCCTTTCTGGAAACCTGTTTTATCTAATTCTATTTATTTTGTTCAGAGATCTCGCCTATGAATATATGTATACACGGTACAACATGACAAGCTTACATGTACTATCATAGAGAAGTTTTTCATATTAATTTTAATTTCTACAATTTTTCACATTTTTAAAATGGACTAATTTTTCACATTTTAAGCTTGAGTTGAAATGACAATGACATTTAATCTTTATTAAATAGACATTGAACACAGTTCTTTTTTTAAACATTACCAAAGTGTTTTGTATGAAAAAATCTAAAGTAACACCTGTTTAAAGTTCATTGAAACTAAAAGAAAATGCCCAGAGCATATGCAAATACGTAGATTTCATTGACAGACAAGTATGACTATTACTGCTCAATAACTGACAGGGGCAAGCCCCCAAGATCGATTCAACATTTTAATTAGTTTTTTTTCTGCTTTGCATACCTCATTTAAAAAATGTCAGATGGTACAAATAAAAAATAATTTGTTTTATTACTTACCATAAAGAAATACATGTCTCAAAAATCAGTGTTTATTTTGCTAATATTGACACTGTGTAAAAAAATACATCGGCGCTCACATTAGTCTTTACAATTGCTGGAGGGTTCACTCTTACCTAATAATTCTCATTTACATTTGTATGTGAAACATTGTTTTTGTTTCTATAGTACTGAAGCATTTACCTCTGTTATTCCCCTTTCTGTAGAAAACCCAAGAATTAAATAAAAAATTGCTCTTAACTGGATTATAAAATGTCCATTTGTTTCTATGATATCAATGTTTTTTCAGGTGCAGGCTGTGCAAACTGAACATGCACAAAAGCCATCTTAATACATTAAAAGAAAGGGGGAGTGAGGGAGAGCAAGTGAGGCAGAGAGAGGGGAGAGCAAGTGAGGCAGAGAGGGGGAGGAAGAGAGACATCGCTGAGAGAGACAGAGGGTGCACAGAGAGAGAGAGAGCACAGACAATTGAACAAAACATATAATAAAAACCGTCATTTATAGTCTCCGCAATAATAAAATGTGTTTTAGTTTGTAAATGTTTTTAATATTTTAAATATGTATTGAATAATTAATTTGAGTATACATTACATAAAGTTTCTACTTTCTAAATATTTTCTGTTCTCTTTCAGGAAGAACAGTTTGGGATGTATGCATTGTACAGCAAGAACAAACCCCAGTCTGACACTTTGCTTACAAGCCATGGGAATTCATTCTTTAAAGTAATCATGTTTGTTTATTTAGTTAGTTTTTAGACTAGACTCTTCCAGTATTCGTTTTCTAATTCTGATCTAGGCCACATGTTCAGGATTTTGTATTTGAATAAATGTATGCTAATCGGTGACTTGATCATGATTTGATTTACTCACCTGTACTGGATTTCCTGAACATGTGACCTGGATCCAGCCACAGAGAAACTAGTATTGGGCAAGCCTGGATTAGAATAAAGCTTCTCTGAAGTAAATAATAGTC
The DNA here is from genome assembly GCA_027410445.1 of Discoglossus pictus. Lineage (NCBI taxonomy): Eukaryota > Metazoa > Chordata > Amphibia > Anura > Alytidae > Discoglossus > Discoglossus pictus. Next base: position 255,395,432 of record CM050166.1, read on the forward strand.
AAATTACAGTGTTTTTCACAATGTCAGGCTGTGATACCTGGGGTTTATTGTATGAAAACACCAAATGTTTACATTACAAATCAAGAACTGCAGGCAATCCAGGCTGATTAATATGTACAGTATATGCAGTATGTTAGAGATATACCTACCCCACTAAAGGAGATAAACTTGAATAATAAAGCATGTATAAATATGCTCAAGAGCTTCAGTAAGTTTAATTTTTAAATATAGTGTGAAATTGCACAAATCATAAGGTATGGCTTCACTTTTACAGAATTACTGTTTACCATACCAAACTGTTTGTAAATGTATCATTTTGATTTTTGAGTAGAGTATGGTATTTATTGCACGTAAATTTCCAGTGCTCAGTTTACATGTAAGGTGTGCTAAAGCAGACCTACCATCACTTACAATGTGTTTTCCCCATCATACACCCAAAATGACACATCTCTATTCACTTTTGTATGATAGACAGTACTTTTTCAGAAGAAGAATTTAAAGTCGTCACACAGCTTAGATTTTTTTTTCTTTACTTTACTGCGACTTGGAACACAACAGTTTTAAAGCATTTAAAAGAGCATGTTTTGTGCATGAAAAATATTAAGTAAACACATTTTAAAGTTCATTGAAATTAACAGGAAATGCAGTGAGCATAATTTAGTCTGTAGATCTCATTGGCTGACAGATGGTAAGCCTCAAGAGCAATTAATACATTTTTGTGCTCTGATATCTTTGTTTGAAAACAGAAATTATGCTGTGACACGTTATCAAATTCTATCTATCTGATAAATAAATAAAAATGTCTGTGCTCCTTTAGCTATTTTTTTGTATTTTCCCTTCTATATTATGGTGACTTACTAAACTGCATTTAACCCAAAGCTGAGCTACACTTCCTACTACAAGAATATAACAAGAACTCCAAGTAATGTATATAGTTATGTTAGTAGATAGCTCTTGGGAACAATTTATTTTATAGTTTGGACAGGCCTAAATAGTATTTCTGTGTTTTTTCTGTAATTCCTTGTTTTGGAAGTAGGGCACTGTTGGGATTTATAACTATTACTAATTTTGCATCCAGTGTTCATGTACTGCCTGTTTTAAAATACTGTATTAAAACAGGGTTGGTTTACAGAGTGTAAAAACAAAGTGATAATGCTATTTTAGAGGTAGTGAACATTAACAATTTGTGTAAGTATAGATAAAATGTTCATTTTATGCAAAATGAAAAATTAGCAAGGAGTTTTGCAATATATCAAAATACACTATTGATAGGCCCTACTATTTTACTCTGCATGAAAAAAAAAAAAAATTATGATTGTATTTTTAGGACACTAAACACTGTAGGGTTCAGATTTGTAATCCACTTTTTTCCCCCACAGGATAAACAGCAAGACCTGGGTGATAAAATGGATTTGGCATCATATCTCTTAAAACCTATTCAGAGAATGAGTAAATATGCTTTGCTTTTAAAAGATATGATCAAAGAATGTTGTAAAACCCAAGAGCAAGAACTTAGTGATCTTAAAGCAGCAGAAGAAATGGTCAAGTTTCAACTGCGCCATGGTAATGACTTACTTGCTATGGATGCTATACGAGGATGTGATGTAAGTGCTCGGGAGGAACAAATCATTAACCACCAACACGGATTATATGATAAGAAAAATCTGCAAATGAATACTGATTTGACTGCCGAGAACATTTTTTTGCATTTCCATTTACAGCAGTGGTGTGATCTGATATACCGTGTGTATGTATATATATATATATATATATGTATATATGTATATATATATATATATATATATATATATATATATATATATATATATATATATATATATATATATATATATATATATATATATATAAAAAAATATATATATATATATATATTTTTTTTTTTAAACTGTATGATTACGATTCAGAGTGTGTATATTGAAGCAGAATATAACAGCTGGGAGAGTCACCACTGTAAACATCTCAGCAGCCTACAATTCAGTGACACAGTTTTTTTAACCCTATATTTGTATTGTTAATGTGTGGTATGCCATGAGATAAAAATTCAGGTGTCCATTCTCGTGAGCACAGTAGCAATATTTGCATTTTTAAGACTTGGGTAGGAAGTTTTTGCATGATTTAAGTGTATACTTTTAATATTTGTGTAATTACTTTAGCAAATACAAACCTTTTTAGCCATAAATGTTTACTGACATGCTAGTTGCTAGACTCAGATACCTATAATTTATTATTAGAAATATATATAAAAAAAGTTTTTTATTTCTTTCTGTTTAGGTAAATTTAAAAGAGCAAGGTCAGCTCAGAAGTCAAGATGAGTTTATTGTCTGGTGTGGAAGAAAGAAATATTTAAGACACGTCTTTCTTTTTGAAGACCTCATCCTGTTTAGCAAAACAAAAAAGATTGATGGAGGATATGATATTTATATCTACAAACAGTCATTTAAGGTAACTGCTTTTTCCTGCTCTTCTAAGCCTCACTACATATTTGGAATAAAAATTATTAACAAGTGATTTTAATATTTTTTAGCAGTATACTACTGTGTCACAATCACAGGAATTCCTGCATTACTTACTACATATTATATATATATTATGCCACCAACTTATGTAACATCTGAGCTGTAACTAACTGAATATAGCTGTAAATACAGGAGGATTCTTGCAGGTGATGTTATATATCCTTTGTATTAATAGTGTAAGTACGGGTCTTACTGTAAATGTTTATGAGAAACACTGATTCATGAGTCATGTCAAACAAACCTAATTAGTTTCTACGAGGAGGTAAGTAGGATCTTGGTTCAAGACAATTAAGTAAATGTAGTCTTTTTTTTTGCAAAAGGCTTTGATACAGTACCACATGGAAGACTATTGCATAAAAAAGGGATACTTGAACTGCCTTAAATATATGTGCATGCATAATAACTGGGTTAAAGGACAGAAAACATGGTTGTTGTAAATGGAACTAATGTGGTAAGTGGGGTTCCCAGGGTTCAGTATTAGGCCCTCTTCTTTTTAACATATTTATTAATGATTTAGAAGTAGTCTCCATGTTTGCTGATGACAACAAGTTGTGCAGGATAATTCAATCTCAAAATAAAGTACTTTTACTGCAAAGGGGTTTAAATAAATTAGAAGAATGGGAAGCTAAACTGCAGATAAGATTTAATACAAATAAATGTAAATGTCAGCAGTTTTAGAAGTAAATTAAGCATGAAACGTATAAACTAAATGGAACAAAACTATGGGTATCACCGATACAAAGGGATTTAGGAGTTAAATAGTAATTGAGGTTGAAAAATACTTTTAGTCCATCAAGTTCAACCTTTTTAGATCTCCACTGATCTGCAATATGAGGATAATTTGGTAATTGATCCAGAGAAAGGCAAACAGAAAAAACCCCAGTGAAACTTTGCCAATTGTCTCAAAAGGGAAAAAAATATAAAATTCCTTTCTGACCCCAGATACTGTCGATCAGACTCCTCCCTGGATCAACACTCATTCTTTAATTATCCAGGATAACCCTGAATGTCCCCTTTCTTATAAAATATATATCCAATCTCTTTTTAAAGTTATCCAATCCTCTGTCACCACCTCCTTTGGTAGAGAAGATTTAATACAAATAAATGTAAATGTCAGCATTTTTCAGAAGTAATATTAAGCATGAAATGTATAAACTAAATGAAACAAAACCATGGGTATCAAAGATAGAAAGGGAATTAGAAGTTATTGTGGACAAGAACCTACGTAACAGTGCTCAATGCCAAGCAGCAAAGGCAAGTAAAATATTCGCATGTATATCCCTAGTATACCCTCATTTGGAATGCAGAGTACAATTTTGGGCACTTCTTTAAAAAAAGGACATTTTTGGACCTGGAAAAAGTACAGAGAAGGGCAAAACATTAATAAAGAATGTAGGAGCTAAGTTATGAATAGAAAAGGTACTTAACAGGCCATATGATTACCTTGTGTAACTACATCCAGAGCAACGTAAGTCTTTGTCAAGAAAGCTTTTTGAGCCAAGAGGCTTTTAGCTAACAAGGTCATCATTTGAAATTGGAAGAAAAATAATTCTCTTTAAGTAAAGAAAAAGGTTCTTAAATGTAAAGGTAGTTAATGTGGAATTTTATACTAAAGCAATTTTCGAGGGTTGGATATTTTTTTGAATAAAATTGAATACTGAACTATGGGCTATGTAGGATAACTAGAGAATAAGTGTTATTGATACAGGGAGTAATCTTGTTGGCAGAATTTTGGTTTTAGGAATGATTTTTTCCCCTTATGAGACAATTCTTTCTCTCTCTCTCTATCCCCCCTCTCTCTCTCACTCTCTCTCTCTCCCTACCCCTTTCTCTCTCTCCCTACCCCTTTCTCTCTCTCCCTACCCCTTTCTCTCTCTCTCCCTACCCCTTTCTCTCTCTCTCCCTACCCCTTTCTCTCTCTCCCTACCCCTTTCTCTCTCTCCCTACCCCTTTCTCTCTCTCCCTACCCCCTCTCTCTCTCTCTACCCCCTTTCTCTCTCTACCCCTCTCTCTCTCTACCCCCCCCTCTCTCTCTACCCCTCTCTCTACCCCTCTCTCTCTCTCTACCCCTCTCTCTCTCTACCCCTCTCTCTCTCTCTCTACCCCTCTCTCTCTCTCTCTCTCTACCCCTCTCTCTCTCTCTAACCCCTCTCTCTCTCTCTACCCCCCTCTCTCTCTCTACCCCCCTCTCTCTCTCTACCCCCCTCTCTCTCTCTACCCCCCTCTCTCTCTCTACCCCCCCCCTCTCTCTCTACCCCCCTCTCTGTCTCTACCCCCCTCTCTGTCTCTACCCCCCTCTCTCTCTCTACCCCCCTCTCTGTCTCTCTACCCCCCTCTCTCTCTCTACCCCCCTCTCTGTCTCTCTACCCCTCTCTGTCTCTCTACCCCCCTCTCTGTCTCTCTACCCCCCTCTCTGTCTCTCTACCCCTCTCGCTCTCTCTTGCTCTCTCGCTCTCTCTTGCTCTCTCTCTATCTCCACCTCTCTCTCTCTCTCTCTCTACACCCCTCTCTCTCTCTCTCTCTCTACCCTTTTTTCTCTCTCTCTCTACCTTTTTCTCTCTCTCTCTCTCTACCCTTTTCTCTCTCTCTCTACCCCTTTCTCTCTACCCCTCTCTCTCTCTCTCTCTCTCTCTCTACCCCTTTCTCTCTCTCTCTACCCCCTCTCTCTCTTTCTACCCCCTCTCTCTCTTTCTACCCCCTCTCTCTATCTCTCTACCCTCTCTCTCTTTCTCTCTCTACCCCTTTCTCTCTCTCTACCCCTTTCTCTCTCTCTACCCCTTTCTCTCTCTCTACCCCTTTCTCTCTCTACCCCTTTCTCTCTCTCTACCCCTTTTTCTCTCTCTCTATCCCTCTCTCTCTCTCTCTCTACCCCTCTTTCTCTCTCTCTCTCTCTCTCTCTCCACCTCTCTCTCTCTATCGCTCTCTCTCTCTACACCCCCTTTCTCTCTCTCTCTCTACCCCTTTCTCTCTCTCTCTCTCCCCCCTCTCTCTCTCTCTCTCTCTACCTCTCTCTCTCTCTACCCCTCTCTCTCTACCCCTCTCTCTCTACCCCTCTCTCTCTACCCCTCTCTCTCTACCCCTCTCTCTCTCTACACCCCCCTCTCTCACTCTCTACCCCTTTCTCTCTCTCTCTCTCTACCTCTTTCTCTCTCTCTCTCTCTCCCCCTTTCTCTCTGTCTCTCTCTCTACCCTTTTCTCTCTCTCTCCCCCCTCTCTCTCTCTACCTCTCTCTCTCTCTCTCTCTCTCTCTCTCTCTCTCTCTCTCTCTCTCTCTCTCTACCCCTCTCTCTCTCTACCCCTCTCTCTCTCTACCCCTCTCTCTCTCTACCCCTCTCTCTCTCTACCCCTCTCTCTCCCTCTCTCTCCCTCTCTGTCCCTCTCTCTCCCTCTCTGTCCCTCTCTCTCCCTCTTCCTCTCTCTCCCCCTCTCTCCCCCTCTCTCTCCCCCTCTCTCTCCCCCTCTCTCTCTCTCTCTCCCTCCCCCCTCTCCCCCCCTCTCTCCCCCTCTCCCCCCCTCTCCCCCCCTCTCTCCCTCTCTCTCCCTCTCTCTCCCTCTCTCTCCCTCTCTCTCCCCCTCTCTCTCTCCCTCTCCCTCTCTCTCTCCCTCTCTCTCTCCCCCTCTCTCTCCCCCTCTCTCTCCCTATCTCTCTTCCCCTCTCTCTCCCCCCCTTTCTCTCTCTACCCCTTTCTCTCTCTCTCTCTCTACCCCTTTCTCTCTCTCTCTCTCTACCCCTTTCTCTCTCTCTCTCTCTACCCCCTTTCTATCTCTCTCTCTACCCCCTTTCTCTCTCTCTCTCTCTACCCCTTTCTCTCTCTCTCTCTCTACCCCTTTCTCTCTCTCTCTACCCCTTTCTCTCTCTCTCTCTACCCCTTTATCTCTCTCTCTCTCTCTCTCTCTACCCCTTTCTCTCTCTCTCTACCCCTTTCTCTCTCTCTCTACCCCTTTCTCTCTCTCTCTCTACCCCTTTCTCTCTCTCTCCCTCTCTCTTTCCTTTGCTTCTTATTATAACATTATGTGACTGTGTTAGACAGTACCCAATATCAGAAACTGCAGAAAAGAAAGAAAAACTTCAAGCGTACAGACAAAAAAAAAACATACATACAAGATGCACCATAGGCAAGTGGAAACACTTAGCATATATATTATATTTGAAATTAAAGATAAGTATTTGGTGTATTTAAAATATTCATATTGCTTCTGAATAGCATAAGACTTCTTGTATGTGCATCTTCTTTATGGTTTACACGTTGCTGTTTACCTCCGTTATCTGTGGTTGCTGTATTGTATGGAAAATGTACAGATAAGAATGCAAGGTATTCAATACATTGTAGTGTGTATATAAAAGTGCTATGTACATGAATTATAACTCAATTAATGTAAGTTTGTGCATTGGCATTTGATGAGGCTGTAAAAGTCAAAAAGGCAGTCAATCAAGTGTTCTTTAAATATCACCTACTGAATCTTATGTGCTACTGCATTTTCTCACATTTTATGATCTGTAGTACATCATGCTGTTAGCAATTAGCTATCAGTGTTTGGGGGCACTTTCCTCATCACAAATAAGTTTTTCTGGGGGTATAGGTCATTCAGTCTTTAGCTAACCCCTCAGGAAAGTACACATGTTTAAAATGATTCTATTCACAAAGTATATATGTATAAAGGACCAGTGCACAACCATATTAACTTAATTGTATGCAGCAGTTCACCATGCCATAATAAAATAAATGCAAATGAATGTGTAAATAAGAGAAAATGAAGCATTAAGTAGCTTAAGACATTGGCGTTCTTTGCTCTTCTCAAATATATACTATATATTTCACTGTTTGATTTTAGAAACGTCTACAAATTATATTTAGCTGTCCTATTGAGGACTATGGTGACTTCCTAGTCTTTTTTGCCTTTTAAATGCAGTCTATAGACTTTCCTAAACATGTTTTTTTTTCTCCAGGGAATGGAAATGCAACATTGCCTTAAATTTTGTGTGAAGAAATGGTAGCACATATAAACATTTTAATGAGATTAAGGTATACCTGATACTATGATTAGGTATATTAAATCAGGGCCATTGCCTACCACATACTGTATTTAAAATATAAAAAATATATATAAAAAAATAAATAAAATAATGTATTAATAAGCAAATACTAAGCATATATTAGCAAATTAACCAGTTATGTGCATTATACTGACCTTTGTTTATTTAGGTTTTATTCTGTCTGAGGCCATTCAGATGTGGGCCCATGGGAGTAGGAGCCCAAAGAAATATGGGGGAGGGGGGGGGGGGGTAGTCTACTCCCAGGACAGTAAACAGGGACGGATATACCGCCGGTCAAAGCTTTCATGGGAAAGACATACTCCATAACGCTGGACTCTAGTGGCCAAATCAAGTAAAACATGATTACGTTTTTTTCTGTTTTTTTTTTGTGATTAGTAAGAAATGCAATAAACATTTATACACTTAAAATCATATTCAATAAACATAGTGCATATCAAGCTTAAATTGACCAAGCGTAATACAGTTACATTTCACAAAATATTCAAGTAGGTGGAAACCCTTTGTGAGTAAGAAAACAAATGGCGTAACAATGACTAGGAATATCTAATTTTTCATAGTAAAGCATTTATTATCTGAAATACAGTTTTTTAAATTGACATTTGCTATATTTTTGTGTTAGACTGCAGAAATTGGTATGACTGAAAATATTGGTGACAGTGGACTGCGTTTTGAGATTTGGTTTAGGAGACGCAAATCTCAAGATACATATATTCTCCAAGCAAGTTCAGCAGAGGTCAAAGCAACTTGGACTGACATCATCGGAAAGATTCTTTGGAGACAAGCTTTAAGAAACAGAGGTTTGTTTGCTGATAATCAATCTAAATGTTTTTTTTATATACAATTCAATGTATAAAAATGTACAATGTTGATTGTAGGGGTGGACAAATATATTGAACACTTAGGAGTCAGGAAACTTGTTTTTAGGAGCCTGGAATAAAGCCCTTCTACGTACATTCTACTTGGCCATGGCTCTCTGGAAAGTTACACATATGGTTGATTGTCAAACCAGCATGCTTTTAGTTAACTTTTATGTAAGCTTGTGTAGATCATTTTACATTATGTGACTGGGGGACCAAGATAATTTTGAACTCTGGCTATATCACTCTTGCTGCTTTCTAAATGGTTTAAATACTTCATTAATCTAGTATTACAAAGCACCCAGCACATTCCTTGAGGACTTTTCTCGACAAAATATTTTTGTATACGAACTAATGTAAATATAGTTTATCTTGCTTTAAAGAAACTGTATGGAACTCACTTATCCATGTAAAATGTAGTAATACATTTAGATAAATGCAACACATTTTCTGGTTGAGCATAATCCTTTTTTTCCTACATAATAGGGAAGCTGTTTGTGGATATTAATGATTTTGGGATATGGTTTATCCACATGTGGAATAGTGTTTTGTGAGCTTTAGATACTTTTATGGTATATACATTTTCGTAAAGGTATATAAAAGTGAGCTGGGTTATTAATGCATCTGATAGAGGAGAATTTATAGAGTCTGAAAAAAATTGTTTGCATGAAAAAATTCCAAATTAAACAGTTAAACCGTTAGCCTGAAGTTTGCTGAATTTCTTGCTTTTGAAAACTGTTTTCTCTCAATGTTGACATCCCCTGAAATTCCCTGGGATAATTAGCATAACCTATACAATGTTTCTTTTTTCCCTGGGGATGGTGCAAACATGCTCAGTTAGCACCTTTAGTCTGCACTACTGTGGAAAGTCACATGATTTCAGACACTTTCCTTTCCTTTAGCCAATCAGCATGTGCATGTGCTACATATTCCATATCTCATTAAAAATTGGATATCCAATATGCAAATCTCAGTTTCTGGGGGTGTCTACCTCACCCCCAGCACATTTTCTTTCTTTTCTGCAAAAGATATTTACATTTTTTCATGCAAACATCTTTTGCTAGGTGGGTTATGATGCATTCTACAGGATGCATTCATAACCCACCTCACTTTCATATACCTTTTAAATGGACATGCAAAAAATAAAAATTTTTACTAGAAGTTAATGTCAGGTCAACAGAATCATCCTTGTTTAACAGTGCAGTTTAACAGTAATATTTTATTTCGTAACAGAACTAAGAATGCAAGAAATGGTGTCTATGGGGATTGGAAACAAACCATTCATGGATATCAAGCCTAGTGATGCAGCTATTAATGACAGAGCAATAGACTATATAATGAAGAGCACAGGTGGGTTTACAAAAACATACCCATATCAATGTACTGGTTATCAATATACTGCTTAGAACTGCTTGCACATGTTTATTCACATAATGTAAATAATAATGTATAGATTATTCCACATATATTCTATTATTTATGGTTCATGCTTTTAATTTTATTATTTCTTTTTTAAGTATCAACATTTTTCCAGTACTGAAAGTCACCAGAAATGCTTTACACCACCACCTAAAGACTTGAAAATAATGTGGGAAAGCCTTTATTTTTTTTCAAGACTGACTGTCTAACTGATTTTAGTTACATAGTTACATGGTAATTGAGGTTGAAAAAATACTTTTAGTCCATCAAGTTCAACCTTTTTAGACCTCCTCTGATCTGCAATATGCAGATTAATTCCAGAGGAAGGCAAACAGAAAAAACCCAAGTGAAATTTTGCCAATTGTCTCAAGAGGGGAAAAAAATTCCTTCCAGACCCCAGATACTGGCGATTGGAATTTCTCCCTGAATCAATACTCCCTCTTTAATTATTCAGGATAACCTGTTATTCGGAATGGCATTTTTATTAAAAAATATATCCAATCCCTTTTTAAAGTTATCTATCGACTCTGCTGTCACCACCTCCTTTGGTAGAGAATTCCACAGTTTTACCACCCTTAATGTGAAGAACTCTTTTCTTTCTTTAAGGTGAAATCTTTTTACTTCTAACCTCAAAGGATGTCCTCTTGTCAATTGAAAACCTCTGGTTACAAAAGGGGCACTTGACAAAGCTTTATACTGACCCTGGATGTATTTATATAAGGTAATCATATCCCCTCTTTGACACCTTATTGCCTAGAAAAAATAAGTTTAATTTGGTTAGTCTTTCTTCATTACTTAGCCCCTCAATTCCCTTTATTAGTTTTGTTGCCCTTCTATGTACTTTTTCCAGATCTAAAATGTCCTTTTTATGAAGTGGTGCCCAAAATTCTACTCCATATTCCAAATGAGGGCGTACTAGGATTTGTATAGTGGCAGAATTATATTTTGTCCCCAGGGTTCTATACCCTTCCTAATAAATGCTAATATTTTACTTGCCTTTGCAGATGCTGCTTGGCATTGAGCCCTGTTACCTAGGTGGTGGTCCACAAGCACTCCCAAATCCCTTTCAATATCCAATACCCCCCGATTTGCTTTTTTAAGATTATAAATTACATGGCTATTCTTCCTTCCATGATGCAGAACTTTACATTTATTCCTATGAAATCTCATCTGCCATTTAGATGCCCATTCCTCAATTTTATGTAAAACCCTTTGAAGGGAAAGCACATCATTGTCTGATTTAATTACCTTGCACAACTTTGTGTCATCAGCGAAAATGGAGACACTACTTTCCAGTCCCACCTCTATGTCATTAATAAATATGTTAAAAAGGAGAGGACCTAATACTGAACCCTGAGGAATCCCACTTTCCACATTAGTCCAATTGGAGTATGTTCCATTTACAACAACCCTTTGCTTCCTATCTTTTAGCCAGCTCTCAATCCATGAGCAGATATTTCTACAATTCCTGTATCACTTAGTTTGCACAATAGTTTGCCATATGGCACTGTATCAAAAGTCTTTGCAAAATCCAAAAACATTACATCCATGGAGTTGCCTACTAACCTCTTCATAGAAACAAATTAGGTTTGTTTGACATGACCTATCTCTCTCAGAAATCTGTGTTGACTCCTACTTATAATCTTGTTTAAACAGACATATTCTTGTATACTATCCCTTATTAACCATTCTAAAAGCTTTCCCACTACAGAAGTGAGGCTTGCTCCCTTCTTAAATATAGGTATCGCCTCTCCCTTTCTCCAGTCATCTGGTAAAGACCCATGTGTTGAGTGAATCTTGAAAAATTAGATGTAATGGTTTTGTTATTACAGAGCTCAGTACCCTTGGATGTTTCCAATCAGGACATGAGGCTTTATTAACATTTATTTTTTCCAACCTTTTTTGGATTTCTTTCTGCGTTAACCAGTTATTTGGTTAGTGTAGCCCCATTTTTGTTGCAGTGTCCCAACCACTGGTACCTCCCTTTTGTATACCGAACAAAAGAACCTATTTAGCTCATCTGCCTTTTCCTTGTCACTAATTATCAGATGGCCTGTGTCACATTGTAATGTTCCTATAGCATCCTTCCTGGCCTTCTTCCCATTAATATTTTCATTTTTGGTTTTAGCCAGTCTAATAGCCCTTTTGCAAGTCTTGTTGACTTTCTTGTCTTTGCGTAAAGTAGTCTCTGTTCCCTCTCTTTTTGTATAATTTAAATGGCTGTTTTTTTTTTTTACTCCGTATCTTCATGTTTAAGTCATTGTTAAGCCACATGGTATGTGATTTACTCCTTTTATTTCCACAAGGTTTATGGTGATAAGTATGTATATTCAGTAAGGAGTTGAACGTTGTCCATATATGTTCTTAGTCTCAGTCTATTTTTTGTATTGCTGCCCTTAGACAGTTAAAATCTGTCCTTTTTAAAATTGAGAGTTTTTGTTGGCCCCTTACAGTTATGTTTTTTTGCTTCAATCTCAAATGAGACTGTGTTGTGATCATGATTTCCCAGTGCTATCCCTATTTCAACATTTTATACCATATCAATACTATTTGTGATAACTAAATCCAAGATAGCTTAGTTTCTATTCGGTTCTTGTATAACCTGGGCCAGATAAGGATTCATGAGTGTACTCAAGAACCTGCTCCCCCTAGCTGAACTGCTGGTCTCATCCATCCAGTTTATTTCAGGGTACTAAAGCGGTATTTTTTTTTTATACCCACTATCAATGAGGAGAAATGGCTCAGCATTATAGTAATTACCTCTGATATGAGAGATTGTAAGTTTTATCTTATATGTTCTTTTCTATTTTACTTGTATTTCAACACTCTATCTGATGGTGCAGAGCAGGGGTCACCAAACTTGGTCCTGGAGGGCCGACCCAGGCCTGGATTTGTGGATATCCTTGCTGCAAACAGGTGAGTCAATCAGGATGGCTGAAGAAACAAGATTTTCACCTGTTTGCAGCAAGGATATCCACAAATCCAGGCCTGGTGCGGCCCTCCAGGACCGAGTTTGGTGACCCCTGGTGCAGAGCATGTATGTTGACTTCAGTGGCTTGTTTATTTAAATGGTATTAACATTTACGCTCACTTCCCCAGTTGTTAAAATATTGCTTAACATGTTCAGGTTTACTTCACTCCTTATTTATCTTGGGATCAAACAACATTACTGTTTTGAGAAAAGTGGTTCAAAATGTACTACTGATAAACCAAGACAAAACCTTAGACATAACCTTGTGTCTGACCATAAAACACCTCCTCCCAGCCAGAGGTGATTTCACCCCCTTAACAGAGGGGTAGAGATAAGCTCCTTGGCTGTAACCTGAGAATGTAATGTATTTAATGTAAGGTTAATATTTAATATTGCTTTTTAAGATAACTGAAAATTAATGATATTAATATTCTTGTTAAGACATTACAGTTGTTCTTAACATTACAGTATTACCTCTTTTTGCTTTCCTTATTGACAGTAATGTTTTGTATCCAGAATGGAAAATAAATAAATATTTCCTTGCAGTACATTTTCTTCCCCTTTTGTTTGATTTTTGACCCGTCATAGTTTTGATATTTTTAAATATGTGAATTGTCTTTGTTTATACTGCAATTCTTTACAGAGGCAAGATACCGAGCATCAATAGCAGTTTCATCCTTTGACCAAGGTTCACCTTTTAAAAGGCCACATTCCACTATTTCGAATAGTAGTACGTCTTCATCAAGCAGCCATTCCTCATCATCTCTCCTGGGATCACTAAATTTGCACATGTATTCTAGCCCACCTCATTCTGGATTACTAGGACCATCCTTCCACTGGTCATATGACATTGAACCTTGCATTGAAGAAGATGAATTGGAGCAAGAAACTTGTGGTCCGCCATCTATAAGTAAATATATATTAAATTTGACTTTTATTTTCATTCATTTGCTAATGTAATTGACTTAAACTATTGAAACGGTTAGCCTGTTTTTTCTCATTTATTTGTAATGCGCCAACATATTCCATAGTGCTATACATAGGTTACGTTCTAGGCAGAGACAAAAACAATATAAACACCTTTTAAAGAATGGAGGGCCATGTCTTTGAGTTTAGAATCCAGTGCCCATAGTGCTTTCTCCAAAGCACCATTCAAGATTGAAAACTCTCAAATGTACTATTATCTAAAGGTAGCACGCCTAGCATGGGGTAATTGTTGACAGCTAGTCTTGCAAAAATAATTTTGGAAAGAGGTTTGTTCACTGCTACAAAAGTTTATCAGTAGGGATCTGCAAATTAGGCTCAAAATGTATCATAATCTGTTAAGTAAAGTATCTTAGGTTATTCATGTTTTTTCAGTTATTTGCCCTATGCGGCATTATTAGCAGTCCTATGTTTACAGAATTCTCTTGACTCTGCAATGGGGAAAATCATTATAGAAAATAAAAAATAAAAGCAAGCAATATATTAACTCTTATATTACGTTTTCTTTGATTGGGGAGCCAAATCTATTTTTATTTTTATCTTTATTATTATTTGTCATTTGGGGGGCGATCTCGAATGAAGATTACTTTTCTATGTAGATCAAAGCTTTCATACAAGACAAAGTCATTATAATCTGCTAAAGCATATAAAGAAATACTCCAATACTGGTTTCCTGGAAATCTGCTTTGTTAATTTTATTAGGCATTGCATTCTTTTTTTTTATTTATATTGTTTCCTACATAAAGTAAAATTAAATGTAATGTAACATATTGCCATAGTTGTTCTAGTGAATGTATTCAAATAGAAATAAAAAAAATGTATTAAATGGACAAGAAGCTTACTTATGTAAAGTGGTTTATTTTCATAAAAAAAAAAAATATCGGCGGCTACTACTGATAAATAAGTCTTAATTTTAAGTGACTGTTACGACATACTGTCCATGTAGCATTTGGATATAGAACTACTTCATTGTATTTTATGTGCTATAGACACAAGTGCCAGGCACAAATACAGTACTGATTTAATACAAGTACCGTATATACTCGAGTATAAGCCGACCAGAGTATAAGCCCAGGCACCTATTTTGCCACAAAATACTGGGTAAAATGAGTGACTCGCTGTATAAGCCGTGGGTGGGAAATGTGCTGCCACCTGTGTCCCTTTTGTGCCTTCTGTGTCCCCCTCTCTCTCCCGTGTCTCTTCTCCCCTCTCCCTTCCCTGTGTCTCTTCTCCCCTCTCCTTTCCCTGTGTCTCTTCTCCCCTCTCCCTTCCCTGTGTCTCTTCTCCCCTCTCCCTTCCCTGTGTCTCTTCTCCCCTCTCCCTTCCCTGTGTCTCTTCTCCACCAGCTTGTATGGTAAAAGCTGGCGGGCTAAGAGTTCAGACAAGCCAGCTGTCAGTTGCCGGGCAAGGGGGTGACTTTGTGACATTGGCTTCTTTCGCTCAAACATGTCCTTGACAGACACCTGACTGTGGGCAGATGAGCAGGGACTGCTAGGGCGAGACACGGAGTGGCAGATGGTTGAGAGGGGGCAAGCAGGGCAGCAGTGGTTGACGTGGCTGAAGATGCTGGACCAGGAGGAGGATGGCGGCTTTGACTTTGTGTGCTGCTTGTACTCATGTGTTGATCCCATAGTCGTTTGTGATGTGACATCATGTGCCTTCGCAACGAAGTTGTACCTAGGTAGGCAGGCAACTGATATTCAATCGATTACAGTCAAAAAAGTGTTGTTTTATGTCACTGTACACTACGGTTGCACCAGATATGACGTATCACTGTGCACTGGCAAAAGTTGGCAGAGTAGATGCAATAGGCTTCACACACACGCCTGTAGGCAGGCAATTGCTATTCAATCTATTACAGTAAAAAAAGTGTTGTTTTATGTCACTGAGCACAATATAAGCTGTGAGCCTCACATAGGCAGGCAACTGAAATTAGATTACAGGAAAAAAATGGTTGTTTTCAATGTATGTTACACCACCAGGTATGAGTAGTGAAAATAAGCACAATATAAGCTGTTAGGTGTTAGCCTGTCACACACACACGCTGGCAGGCAGGCATAGATTACACAAAAAAAATTATAAAATAAAATAAATGATGTTCAAAGTTTTCTCAATGATAAAGTATAGGGGGCGAACCGAAAAGCGCATGTGTTCGCCGTTCGCGGCGAACATGCGAAAATTGCAGCGAATAGTTCTCCCGCGAACTGTTCGGGACATCACTAGTCAGCTGCAATGCCGCGCGAACACAATTTATTACAAAGTTACATAGTAATTGAGGTTGAAAAAAGACTTTCAGTCCATCAAGTTCCACCTTTTAAGATCTCCTCTGATCTGCAATATACGGATTAAATATTAATTAATTAGTTGTTAATTAATTATTAAACAATTATTTAATTATTTTTATTTTATTAGTTACATAGTTACATAGTAATTAAGGTTGAAAAAAGACTTTCAGTCCATCAAGTTCAACCTGTTAAGATCTCCTCTGATCTGCAATATGCGGATTAGTCATTAATTAAATTATTGATTAAATAATTATTAATAGTATAGTATTGGAGGATGAATAAAGAGTTAGTCCATAAAGTTCAACCTTTTTAGATCTCTATTGATCTTTTTAATTTGGACTATTTATTATTATTGTTAATTGTTAATTGATCCAGAGGAAGGCAAACAGAAAAAAAACCCCATTGAAACTTTGCCAATTGTCTCATAAGGAAAAAAAAAAGCAAAATTCCTTCCTGACCCCAGAAACTGGCGATCAAATTTCTCCCTGGATCAATATTCCTTGCTAGTTATCTAGGATAGCCTTGAATGCCCTCTTTATTCAAAAATATATCTAACCCCTTTTTGAAGTTGTCTATCAAATTCGCTGTCACCACCTCCTTTGGTAGAGAATTCCACAGTTTAACCACCCTTACTGTGAAGAACCCTTTTCTTTGTTTAAGGTGAAATCTTTTTTCCTCTAACCTCAAAGGATGTCCTCTTGTCAGTTGAAAATCTCTTGCTACAAATAGTTCACTTGACAAAGCCTTATATTGACCCTGGATGTATTTATATAACGTAATCATATCTCCTCTTAGATGCCTTTTTTCTAGAGAAAATAAGTTTAATTTGTTTAGTCTTTCTTCATAACTTAGCCCCTCCATTCCCCTTATTAGTTTTGTTGCCCTCCTCTGTACCTTTTCCAGCTCTAAAATGTCCTTTTTATGAAGTGGTGCCCAAAATTGTACTCCATATTACAAATGAGAGCGTACTAGAGATTTGTATAGTGGCAGAGTTATATTTGCTTCCCTGCCTTCTATTGCCTTCTTAATACATGCTAATATTTTATTTGCCTTTGCAGCTGCTGCTTGGCTTTGAGCAATGTTACCTAGGTGGTTGTCCACAAGTACTCCCAAATCCCTTTCAATATCTGATACACCTCAATTTGCTCCATTAAGATTATAAATTGCATGGCTATTTTTCCTTCCCAGGTGCATAACTTTACATTTATTTGTATTAATCTCATCTGCCATTTAGATGCCCATTCCTCAATTTTATGTAAATCCATTTGGAGGGAAAGCACATCATTATCTGATTTAATTACCTTGAACAACTTTGTGTCATCAGCGAAAATGGAGACATCACACTCCAATCCTACCTCTAAGTCGTTAATAATTATGTTAAAAAGGAGAGGACCTAATACTGAACCCTGAGGAACCCCACTTACCACATTAGTCCAATCAGAGTATGTTCCATTTACAACAACTCTTTGCTTCCTGTCTTTTAGCCAGCTCTCAGATACAGGAATTGCAGTAAATATCTGCTCATGGATTCTTAGTTTGCACAATAGTCTCCCATGTGGTACTGTATCAAAAGCCTTTGCAAAATCCAAAAAGACTACATCCACTGAGTTGCCTTGATCCAGGTTCGTACTAACCTCCTCATAGAAACTAATTAGATTTGCTTAACATGACCTATCCCTCATAAATCCATGTTGACTCCTACTTATAATCCTGTTCAAATAGACATATTCTTGTATATTATCCCTTATTAACCCTTCTAAAAGCTTCCCCACTACAGAAGTGAGGCTCACTGGTCTATAATTCACCGGATTTGCTATTGCTCCCTTTTTAAATATAGGTATCACATCTGCTTTTCTCCAGTCATCTGGTAGAGACCCTGTGTTGAGTGAATCTTGAAAAATTAAATATAATGGTTTGGCTATTACAGAACCCAGTTCCCTCAGTACCCGTGGATGTATTCCATCAGGACCCGGGGCTTTATTAACATTTATTTTTTCCAACCTCTTTTAGATTACTTCATGTGTTAACCAATTATTTGGCAAAGGTAGTGTAGCCCCATTATGTTGCAGTGTCCCAACCACTGGTACCTCCCTTGTTTATACCGAAGAAAAGAACCTATTTAGCTCATCTACCTTTTTCCAGTCACTCATTTTCAGATGGCCTGTGTCACATTGTAATGTTCCTATAGCTTCCTTCCTCGCCTTCTTCCCATTAATATACTTAAAAAACATTTTAGGGTTAGTCTTACTGTCTTTTGCAATTCATTTTTCATTTTCTATTTTAGCCAGTCTAATAGCGCTTTTCCAAGCCTTGTTGATTTCCTTATACTCCCTTAAAGCAGTCTCTGTCCCCTCTTGTTTGTATAATTTAAATGCCTGTTTTTTTACTCTGTATCTTGATCTTTAAATCATTGTTAAGCCACATTGGATGGGATTTACTCATTTTACTTTTATTCCCACATGGTATATGCTGATGTGTATGTATATTTAGTAAGGATTTAAATGTTGTCCATTTATGTTATGTGTTTTTACCTATCCGTTCTCTGTCCCAGTCTAGACTTTGCGGGAGACAGCAAACTGTTCGATTGCTGGGATCTGGGTGACAAATTACCCTGTCTACATTCCTAGTAATAGAATCCCCTACCACCAAAACCTATCTGTTGCTCTTGCTATTCTGCCCTCCCACTCCTCCAGTAGAGCTGTTCTCCCGCCTGTTAGAGGGAACAGCTCTATGTGGCATTGCCATTCCTGATTGGGCATCCTAACAGTTTTACTTAATCTGGCAAATCTGTTGGTGTTTGCCAACTCAGAACTCGCCTGCCTCCTCCTTTCCCCCCTGATTCCCCTTCTAACTGTAACCCAGCTACCTCCCTGGACATCCTCACTAGCCTCAGCTCCACCCTCCGTGCTAGGCCCAACTAAACTGTGCTCCGAGAGCACCAACCCCCTTTCCAGTGGAGCAATATCACGAAGGCCTGCAATTCTCCTTTCCGGATCTCCAATTTGAGCTTCCAGAGAGGCAACATGCTCACACCTCTCACAGAGGTGTGGACCCTGGATCATCTGTTCCAGTATTGCATACATATGACAGGATGTACACTGAATGAGGTTGCCACTAGACTGACTCATAATTATTATTATTGTCTACAAAATTTCAGTGGGAAAAATAGAGAATATAAAATAATATATTTGTATAACTTTTTCCTCCTTTGCACTATAAATCTGCCCTCCCTTTTCTTTGATGTCCCTCCTTTTATTTAAACGCATACATTTTTCCTAGAAATGTTCGCATGGTCACAAGTTCGCCCCTTCTCCGGTTTATATTAACTTCTGCCTTCTCACCTGGACACAATTAGTGCACTCTGCAATTTATCAGCCTTTACTTGCAAGGAAAATCCACTTGCAAACAACCCCAAAATAGATCACCAAACCTTTTATACTAGTTTAACAGTTAAGCCAAACCCCTCTCATCTGGGCACAATTAGTGCACTCTGAAATTAATCCGCCTTTACTTGTAAAGGAAAATCCACTTGCAAAAATATGTATGTGTTTGTACTTTTTATAAGGGTTTAGTTTAACCTCCGTTTTTAATTACTGTGTCACAAAATTATGCAGGTCTAAAAAGTGTGTCACCAACATGAAAAGTTCGGAAAGCACTGGCATCGAGAAAAATATATAGAAACAAGTGTTTCATTTTTTAAAATGCTACTACTAGGGTGCATATACCTCATTCAGAGTTATAGCCACCCAAGACTGTTTGTATACACCCAAGACAGCTATATAAATAGTGAACTGTATTGTGCAGTCTTACTAATTAGAACTAACTGAGCACATGGAGTAAGAAAGCATTGCACTTCCTATATTAGTTTTATTGTTCTATTTACCCATTGTTAGAGAGAGAGTGGTTAAAGCATTTGCCTTTGATATGAAGTCTTCTGAATTCAAATGTTACCATCTTATGAAAGCTTTGAACTACATAGAAATGTAATCTTGTTTCCTCATTTTTTAATGATAATATTTATTTAGGTTACAGGATAAAATATTCAAATGGTAAACAGTTGGTATGAAACGCATGTATATGTTTTAGAACATCACATATATAGTTGTGAGCGTACGGGCCGTTGCTCACGCTTGCGGGCTCGCGAAGCGAGGGATGCAGTTCCCCGCAAATGCGGGTCCTCGCGAAGCGAGGGCCCGCATTTGCGGTGGTGGGAGCATCCCAACGTCCCCGCAAATGCGGATCCTCGCGAAGTGGGGGTCCGCATTTGCGGAGGTGGAGGCTCAACGTCGGCTGTGTTAACACACACATACACACACACGACTTTTTAACAAAATAAACCCAACCTCCCAGCCAACAAAAACCCAACAACGTCCCCGCAAATGCGGATCCTCGCGAAGCGAGGGTCCGCATTTGCGGTGGTGGGAGCATCCCAACATCGGCTGTGTTAACACACACATACACACACACACAACTTCATAACAAAAAAAAACTCAAAGTCGCCTCACACCCGCTTACACCCAGACACACAGACGCAAGACTTAACAAAAAAACAGCCAGAAAGGCCCTTCACACGCTCTTAACACACATACGCACGACTTAGAAACAAATACACTGCGTCGTACACGTAAAAGCTAACTGCGTATATCGCAAAAAAATACGGCAACATCGCAACAAAATACGGCCGCATCAGAAAAAAATACGGCCGCGAAAGACCCATTACAAACGCCGCGCATCAAAACATCACAAACACAAGAAATAAACACAACGAACACATAAAAAGCTTACTTACAGCAAGGGGGGCATCAGGCACCTCGAAAAGTTCATTTACACGTCCATTTAAGTTAAAAAAATGAGTTTCAACGGCCGAAAATTGGCTAAGCGAGAGGAAAAAATGGCCGACAAACAAAACGAAAACGAGGCTTCAGACGTAACTACACTGCAGTAACTCGGAAAAATGAAACACATACTATGCGGAACGTACCACAGTCACAGTTAAACACCATTTTGAACACTACTACGCACAAAATGGCGGATGGAACGCAAATTGTAAGCTGGAATGCAAATAGCGCATGCGTATTGCGTTATTACGTTCTGAGGCACTTAAAAGTTTAAAAACATACTGCCTACTTTCCAGAAATTTCTACAAGGTTATAAATACTGCCTACTTTCCAGAAATTTCTACATTTCTACTCAGGTGATGAACAGAGTGACTTCAGAGTTAACTGCTGCTCTTACTTCAGAAGAGAATTGTTTCCTAATTTACTACTTTACATTGTGCAAATTACAACTGAGAGGTAAGCTATAATATATTACATTTTATTATAAAGACACCACAAAAAAAAAAAAAGAACTATGAAAATGTGATTTATGTAGTGACATGTCATACGCACATTTATGTCTATCATGTATAGTCACATGTCAAATGCACATTTATGTGTGTATGCCCACAAAAAAAAATAAGGTTCATTTAACAAAAAAAAAATGTGATTTATGTAGTGACATGTCACACGCACATATATGTGTATTGCCCCTGCACATTTATGTGTATTGCCCCTGCAACAAAATGATCTTAAAACAAACTAATTAAACAACTACATTTAAATGACATAAAAAAAAAAATTGTAATATTAAAATATGAGTCATGTATACTGATATGTGACACGCACATATATGTGTATCATCTATAGTCACATGTCACACACACATTTATGTGTGTTGGCAAAAACAAAATATAAGGTTCATTTAACAATTAAAATATGATTCATGTATAGTGATATGTCACACGCACAGAAAAAAATTACATTGAACTCTGAAAATGTGCTTCATGTATGTGACATATGTGTGTAGCCCCCCCCAAAAAATAATGTTAATTGAAAATAATTACAGAAGTATATTTAAATGACATTAATTTAGTGCAATTCAATATATTACCTAAAACTCAATCTTTCTACTTCTTTTAATATTCAAACAGACTCTGCATCAACAGCGTCACTCAACAATTTGCACCGTGCATTGTGAAGCACAATCCCTTTTAAAGAACACCAACAAAGAAGAACAGGTAAGATAGAACAAGACATTACTTTCTGAAAAGGCCATGCTTTGCTAAATAAAAAATAAGAAATATACAATTAACCATTTCACTTTCTTTTTCAAACAGACACTACAAGAAGACCGGCGGATTAAGATTGGCAGGAGGGGACCCTCTGTCATTTGACACTTCAATCAAGGTAAAGTATTAAGTATAAAAAAAGAAACAAACTATGAGCCTCATTAAATTGCGAGTTGGCCAATTGAATAGGGCTCTATATAAGCACATAACATATTTTTTATACAGAACTTTTTAGTTACTGAACTTCTATCCAAAATCAAGGTCTTCACTAACTAAAAACTTCCATCAAAAAATATGTTATGTGCTTATATAGAGCCCTCTTCAATTGGCAAAATTGCAATTGAATGAGGACCTATATATCTTTAATGGCCGAGGGTCTCATTTAAATGTGATTGGCCCATTTCAATATGGCTCTATATAAGCACAGAGCATATTTTTTTACTGAACTTTTTAGTTAGTGAAGACCTTGCTTTTGGATACAAGTTCACTAACTAAAAACTTCTTTAAAAAATATGCTCTGTGGTCATATTCAGCCCTATTCGATTGCCCAAAACGCAATTGAATGAGGCCCCGACAATATAACAAATGCAGCAACCAAAGGCCCTCATTCAATTGCTATTTGACCAATTGAATAGCGGTCTAAATAAGCACATAGCATATTTTTTTTAAAGAAGTTTTTAGTTATCGAAAACCTTGATTTTGGATAGATGTTGACGAACTAAAAACTTCTTTAAAAAAAAAATATGTTATGTGCTTATTTAGACCCCTAAAGCCTCATTCAATTCCGAGTTGCCAATTGAATAGTGCTCTATATAAGCACATACAATAAAATTTAAACAAACTTTTTAGTTACTGAACCTCTATCCAAAACCAAGGTTTTCACTAACTAAAAACTTCTGTCAAAAAAAAATGTTATGTGCTTATATAGAGACCTATTCAATTGACAAACCTCTAATTGAATGAGGACCCTATTGAATTGGCCAAACTGCAATTGAATGAGGCCCAAAGTATGCAACATATGGTGCACACAAAGTGGTACACACAAAACAGGATTCTAACAAACTCAGACAAACACATAGCAAACTAAATTAACTTTCTTATTCAATGTTTAACAACCTATAAGCATTAGAAAAAAGCCTAAATAAGCATACCACAAGTGGTGCGCACCAAACAGGGTTGTACAAAAACTCACACAAACACATAGCAAACTAAATTAACTTTCTTATTCAATGTTTAACAACCTATAAGCATTAGAAAAAAGCCTAAATAAGCATACCACAAGTGGTGCGCACCAAACAGGGTTGTACAAAAACTCACACAAACACATAGCAAAGTAAATTAATATTCTTATTTAATGTTTAACAACCTATAAGCCTTAGAAAATAGCCTAAATAAGCATACCACAAGTGGTGCGCACCAAACAGGATTGTAGAAAAACTCTCACAAACACATAGCAAACTAAATTGATATTCTTATTTCATGTTTAACTACCTATAAGCCTCAGAAAGAAGCCTAAATAAGCATAGCAAAAGTGGTGTGTACTAAACAGGATTGTTGAAAAACTCACACAAACACATAGGAAACGAAATTAAGATTCTTATTTAATGTTTAAGAACGTATAAGCCTTAGAAAGAAGCATAAGTAAGCATACCACTTTTGGTGCACACCAAACAGGATTTTTAGCAAACTAAATTAATATTCTTCTTTAATATTTAAGAATCTTTAACAACCTATAAGCCTTACAAAGAAGCCTAAATAAGTATACCAAAAGTGCGGAACAGAAAATAGGATAATGCTAAAACCAGTGCAATCATATACAAAATAATTCACAAAAAAATAATTACAGTATAAAAAAATATCTATGCAATATAAAAATACATTTAAAGTATTTTGAAAAGGTTGCACAAACAAATAAATAGTAGAAAAATTTACCATAACAGATACAGTACACAGAAATAATGTCATTTTTTAGTTAATACAAATACATTCAAATCAAATAACATTTTCTTTTTTATTTTACAACAGATACTGCGTGAAGAACATCGGACCAGGAGTTTCAACTGAGGAGCAGACCAGCAGGCGAGGACTTTCAACAGAGGACTACAACATCGGACGAGGACTTTCCACAGAGGACCAGACGATTGGACGAGGACTTTCAACACAGGACCAGACCATCGGACGAAGGCTTTCAACACAGGACCAACAAAGATTCTGCTTGAAATCATACTTCAACCAAGGTACAGTATAACAAGTAAAAAAAGAGAAAAATAAATAAATATCTTAGCTTTGTATCGATGTCAACAGAAAATACATTTTCAAAAAAAACACCAGTAACTATAACTTTGAAAAAAATATAACTAACACATTTTTCTGCTATCTCTTCTTTGTCTTTTAGGGCCAATAATCTTTAACAGTAAATACAAACTTCAATGTAGCCAGAAAAAAATAATGCATACTCCAAAAAAGGCTCTAAACACAGACTCTATACAATTTCTCATTGGACATTTCCAGTCCTACACCCTCATTGAATTGCCATTTGACAAATTGAATAGTGCTGTAAATAAAACCATAACATTTTTTTTAAAAAACTTTTTTGTTAGTGAAAACCTTGCTTTTGGATACATGTTTACTAAATAAAAAATTCTTTAAAAAATTATATGATGACCTTATTTAGATCTTTATTCAATTGACCAAATTGAAATTGATTACGTATGAAATGTAAACACACTGTTGATAACAATTTTTGATGAAAACAAACTTAACATCTCAAAATAAACTAAAGATACATTATTTTATTTTTACAGATTAACATGGCTGATAACGAGAGTAAACAAGAAAAGAAAAGACGCCAAGCTAGAGAACGACGACAGAGAGCAGACAGCCAGCAGACCCCGGAGAAGAAGGAAATTCGACGAGAAAAAGAACGTAAAAAAATTGCAAGCAAAAGACTGTCATCTGCAGAAATTAAAGATATGACAAAAAAAAACAACAAGCAAATAAAGCATTTACAACCTGTTGCTGAAACATCAGATGACATTTTAGCGGAAAAAATACAAGGAATACAAAAAAAAGCAACGAAAAAAACAAAGCATTTAGAACCGGTTCATGAAACATTACATGACATTTTACCTCAAACAATACAACATATACCAAGAAAAGCCACGAAAAAAACTAAACATTTAGAACCTGTTGAAACATTATATGACATTTCACCTGATGAATATGAAAGTCAAAATCCAATATGCTTTGCAAATTGTCCTTTACTCAAGTCTTTAGCAGTAGAGGTTCATAGTTGTGGGGACATGACTACTCAATGTCAGTATTGTGAGGCTTATTATTTTAAACAAGAGAGACCCAGAGATGGCCAATTTATTAGTTGCTGTCAAAAAGGCAAGTTCAAACTTCCAGAAAGGAAAGAATTTCCTATCTATTTACAAAACATTATGACTGAACCTACTTTTCCAAACTACAAAAATTTTAAAACAAACATAAGATCCTACAATAGTGCCATATCCTTTGCATCTATGGGGGCAACATTAGCTGCTAATGTACCAGGACATGGTCCTTACTGTTTTAAAGTTCAAGGACAAATTTATCATCGCACTTCCCATTTACATCCAGAGGAAGGAGATCAAAGATAATTTGCTCAACTATATGTCCTAGATACAATGGAAGCTGTTGACCAACGTATGCAGATGGAAGAAAATAAAAAATGCTTACCCAGTGTTTTCATAGAGCTAAATAACATTATGGACAACAATCCCTACAGTAAAGCTTATAAAAAATTGGCAGAAGTAGAAAATGAACAACTACTTCATGCACAAAGACATCAATTACCAATGCCCAAGGTTAATATGGTGCTTAAATGAGACAGACATACTGATAAACGTTGTTATAACTTGCCAACATCAAATGAGGTTGCAATGGTGTTTCAGAATGATGAAGGAGAACCACCATTTAAAAGAGACATAAGAATATATCCCAGAAATGAGGAGCAACCGTTCATTAATATGAGTATCTTAAGTCCAAATTTAGATCCAATGACATATCCCATCTTTTTCCCACACGGAGAAGCAGGTTGACAACCAAAATTAACACTTCCCAGTTACCCAAATGCTAAAGCCAGAATCCGAAATAATGTTTCTATGCTTGAATTTAAAGTAGTTCAAATTGCCATTCGACTTGGATTTAATCCAATTTTATGTGGTGGAAAACTAAACCAACAATGGATTATTGATTCTTATTTGCAAGTTGAGGCAAATAATTTAAACTTTATCAAATATCAACAAGATAAACTCTGTGTAGAACAATATTCTGGACTCATGGACTATGTTGCTGACGTGGCTACAAGCAGAGACATGACAGCTGGAAAAGCCATCATTTTACCATCTTCCTTTCAAGGATCTCCTCGAAATATGAGAGAAAGATACAATGATGCTATGGCTATTGTCACCAAATTTGGCAAACCCGATTTATTTCTGACATTTACATGTAATCCACAATGGCCAGAAATTACACAAAATCTACTTCTTGGACAAAGTGCTTCAGATCGACCAGATTTAGTAGCCAGAGTTTTTAAGATTAAATTAAATGAATTAATACGTGACTTCACTATAAATCAGTTATTTGGCAAATGTCTTGCTTATGTATATACCATTGAATTTAAAAAAAAGAGGCCTTCCACATGCACATCTTCTAATAATACTTCAAAAAAAAGATAAATTAGATACTTCGGACAAAGTGGATGCAGTCATTGTTGCTGAACTACCAGATCCAGAACTATATGGTAGACTATATGAGATTGTTACTCATCGCATGATTCATGGACCCTGTGGTGACCTTAATCCACAATCACCATGTATGGAAAATAATAAATGTTCCAAAGAATTTCCAAAAGATTATAGAGACAAAACCTATGCCAATTGTGATGGATATCCACTTTATAAAAGAAGAGAAGGAGATAGTGCCATTATTCGTGGAAAAAAAGTGGACAATAGATATGTAGTACCCTACAATCCACATTTACTCATGAAGTACAATGCCCACATCAACGTAGAAGCCTGCACTTCCATCAAATCCATTAAATATATCTACAAATATATTTACAAAGGCTATGATGCAGCTACTGTAGTCGTCAAAAGTGCAGACAACCCTGAATGTAGTGAGTTAGTACATGATGAACTCGCTATGTCAGTGCGCCAGAAGCTATGTGGCGGCTTTTAAAATTTGAAATGCATGATAGATCACATGCAGTATATAGGTTAGCAGTACATATGCCACAACGACATTTAGTCTATTTCCATGCTGGAAATGAAATGAATGCATTGGCCCAAAGTGAAGATTGTCACACTACACTAACTGCATGGTTTGAATTAAATTCCACTGATTCTGAAGCAACACAATACTTATATATTGAAATTCCATATCACTATGTTTTTGTGAATGGATTATGGAGAACAAGAAAAAGCAGAGGCAATAAAATAATTCCAAGAATTTACACAGTCAGTCCAAGAGATGTTGAACGTTTTTGCTTACGGATATTACTTTTAAATGTTCCTGGAGCACAAAGTTTTGAACACTTAAGAACTGTTAATGACATTGTATATGAATCCTTCCATTTAGCTGCAAGACATAGAAACTTACTAGCGGATGATACAGAATGGGAAAGATGTTTAGAAGAAGCAGCACATTGTCAAATGCCACGACAGATGAGAGAACAATTTGCTTTTATTTGTATCTTCTCAAATGCTCCAAATGCATTAGCTTTGTGGGAGACTTTTAAAAGTAATATGGCTGAAGACTTTATGCGACGATACAATGAACCCATTGCACACTTAAAAGCGTTAATGGAAATCCAAGAAGTATTTTTAACTCATGGATTAAGTTGTGCAAGTTTTAATTTGCCTGATCCAGGTCTTATAGATGACATAAACGTTGAAGATTATGACATTCAACTACAAGTAGAAAGAACAGAAGAAAGACTTGCAACTTTAAATACATTACAATTGCAAGCATTTAATGCCATTAAAAATGCAATAGATGATGACATGGTGACAGAGCGTTATTTCTATCTTGATGGACCTGGCGGATCAGGAAAAACCTATCTGTATAATTTATTAATGAGTTCAGTACGAGCACAAGGTCAAAAAGCAATGGCGTTTGCCACTACTGGAATTGCTGCACTTTTGTTAGAAGGTGGAAGAACTGTCCATAGTGGATTTAAACTGCCAGTGCCTATTTTAGAAACTTCTGTGTCAGATATTCGTATGACATCATTACAAGCAAAGAAATTGAACAAATGTAAATTAATTATAATAGATGAGGCTACAATGATGTCATGCTATGCCCTCCAATGTATTGACCGTTTGCTTCGTGAAGTCATGGATAATACTTTTCCATTTGGTGGAAAGGTAATGTTGTTAGGTGGCGATTTTAGACAAACATTACCTGTCGTTGTACATGGAAATCGAACTGACATTATTGAAACATGTATAAAGTCAAGTACACTATGGAAACATTTTACCCATCTTCAACTGAAACAAAATATGAGATCAGAAGGCCAAACTGATTTCAATGATTGGCTTATTAAAATTGGAGAAGGCAGAACAGAAAAAATACCACATTTACCTGACGACACTGTGGAGATCCCACCTCATATGATTTGTCAACAAGATATTATATCCGCTATATTTGAAGGGAGCATAAATAACCAGGAATATTCCGAGCTTGCCAACCAAGTCAAACTAATGTGTAAAAATAAGGATGCATTAATCCTCAATAATGAAATCTTAAAAAAAATTAATGCACCACAAAGAAATTATCACAGTGCTGATTCTGTACTTGCTGATGACAATGAAAGTCAGGCCAACTTTTCGACTGAATTCATAAACTCACTAACTCCTTCTGGAATGCCACCACATATTTTGCAGCTAAAGAAAGGTGCAATTATTATGTTACTGCGAAATATGAACCCCAAAAAAGGCCTATGTAATGGGACAAGATTAATTGTTCAACAATTAAAGGACCATTTTATAGATGCTGAAATTTTAACTGGGACCCATAAAGGAGAGAGAGTTTTCATACCAAGAATAGATTTAGCACCAAGTGAAAGTAGTCTCCCTTTTATACTTCAAAGAAGACAATTTCCCATTATTATGGCATTTGCCATGACCATCAATAAATTTATGGAAAGACTCACCTCACAAAACACTTGCCTTGCAACTACATATGTGATAATTATGTTAAAATGTTAATTAACTATGTTACTGTTTCTAATGTTACAAGTTGGGAAAACCATATTTTAACGGTCTTTACTTCAACATATTACAAAGTTCATGTTAACAGCTCAACCACGTTTTAAGACACAATGTTAATATTGTCTGTTATGTTAAGATTACTCCCTGTATTAATGTTTTTCGACAGTTCATGTGGTCAGGAAGGAATTTATTTCATTGGGTACATTTTAAAGAGAGTTTTCACTGTTTGCCTTCCCCTGCATTCAATGTATATTGAAGTTAACAATTATTCGGATAGAAATTGCATGTTAAAAAACCATTGACTCAAGTTTAAAATATTGATTACTTTAAAGTTAAAATGTTTTTACATTCAAATGTTAATACTTTTAATACAAAATTATGTTAAAAAATGTATTCACTATGTTACTGTTTATAATGTTCAAAGTTATACAAATGTTTTGTCAAGTTCCAAAGTTACACAAATAATAAAGTTAAAGTTTAAAAAAATAAATGTTCAAGTTTCTTACTTACATATATTACAAAGTTCAGGTTAAAATTATGTACGTTTCAACAAGGGTTTTTACTGTTTGCTTTCCTTCGAATTTTCATGTATATTGAAGTTAACAATTCTTCATATACAAATTGCATGTTAAAAAACCATTGCCTACAGTTTGCAATAATGATTAATTTCAAGTTCCACTATTATTACGTTCAAATGTTAATACAAAATGCTTTACAAATTATTGTTTACCAAGAGAACATTTTACAAAACTAAACATCTTTTAATATCACAATACAACTGTCACATATATATATTAATAACTAAACAACTTTCCTAACATACACATCTCATTGCCGTAATTTTTTGACGGGCAAGTCGCTAGTATTTAAATAATTATTTGAACAAAAAAATATTAATGTAAAAAAGATAACTCCAAACCTTTTATAACAGAGTTGATCACTCTAACCACTCACAGCAGTCTCTTGCGTGATAAAGAGTAAATACAAAAAACAGAAAAGCAAAATATAATCAGTCTGAACTTTATTACTTGTCCATCCTTAATCCAATTAAAAAAACACATATTATAACAAGATTTTTCCAACCTGATGGAATACAGCAACTTAAGTGAAATCCCTGACTTGTTTATATAAGCCTTGTTAATGGTCTTAAGGTTTAGCAGCAATTGTCCTTGATGTATAAAATGTAGAGTAGAGAAAACAAATTTAGCTTACACATCTTTAATCAAAAAAGAACATCACAATATTTATTATTTCTTGTTTTAGCATTATTTCAACAACATTTTTTTTCAAATGTTTTGTTTTTTGTTTACAGTAGCTGAAAGCTCTGAATCGTCTCAGTGCACCTCTGGTGAAAGTACAAGTGGACTTAGTAGCTCTGCACACACTAGACTATCCTGTGTATCTCCTGAAACTTTTTCAGATGAAGGTGCTTCAACTTGTAGCTCAAAAGCTCCTTCCCAGTGCACTTCTCCAGTCCTCCCTGACAAAAATCCCAGGTCGCAGATTGGAAGCAACCAGTTTGTCACAGCAGTAAGTATGCAAATTAAATAATACAAATACTCCATTTTTGTATTGTACAAATATGCAATAGAAGTTAAACCATTTATAGAGTATTATTTTACCTATTTATATAATTTGCTTTATTTTAAAAAAGTGATTACAGTACTTCTTGCAAATCCTGTGATTACTTTTTTCAATTTATTTTATGAGTCAATTTTTGTTCAGATGTTAATTATAAAAATAACGAGAATTGGACATATCCCTTCCTTGTACAAACATCTTAAGTATCCAAATGTTAAAGCAGTATCTGTCCACTCAAATAAAATACCATTCTAGCCCTGTAAAATGAGTAACAATGTATTAGACCCCTGTTTTAAAACCTTACACTATTATATTATTTGTTTCAAATTGTTCCATATTCTGTAACATGATATATCACATATAACAGTTGTCAAACTACGAGAAGTTGTCACGCTTTGCATACTGCTTACAACTTAGGCGATGAACGCCAAAGGCGCTCATTGCCTGCGAGTCGTTAATTCGCAGCACTTAGGCGATGCGTAGTGAGGTGAGCCGTTAAGGCACTAAAACTCACAGCACTTAGGCTATGAGTGCCAAAGACGCTCATTGCCGGCGAGCCTTGCAAAGCGAGGTGAGCAGTGAAGGCAATGAAAACACGCAGGACTTAGCCAGAAAGGAGCGTCAAAGGCGCTCCTGCAAGCCTCGCAGAGGGAGGCAAGCCGCTCCCACATTGCAACATGCGGGACTTAGCCACCAAACACTTAGGAAATGCGGGATCGCCTTAGGCTGCAAGCAGTTGATGGACGCGGGACTTATAAAAAAATAATTACGAGACGCGGGACTTAAAATATTTGATGGCCGAACCGCAAAAACACAACAAATACAAAAAAAAAACAAAAAAACATCACCCACAGCATGGGGGAACAGCCAGGACGCCTAGGAGTGAGGTGGAACGCAAATTTAACTCCATTTTGCCAAGTTTTGAAAATCGAGAAAAATATGGGCGATTGTTGTCACATGTACCACACAGCCAGTACTTGCCAAATATTCCTGCAGCTCGTTTAATGTTGCTGTAGGCCTCTTGGTAGCCTCCCAGACCAGTTTTCTTCTCGTCTTTTCATCAATTTTGGAGGGAGCTCCAGTTCTTGGTAATGTCACTGTTGTGCCATATTTTCTTCCTCTGATGCTTTGGAAGTTCTCTGTGGACCATGGCTTTTGCTGTGGGATGCGACTAAAAAAAATTCAGGAAAGACCAACTAGAGCAGCTGAACTTTATTTGGGGTTAATCAGAGGCACTTTAAATTATGGCAGGTGTATACTGACTCCTATTTAACACGATTTGGAATGTGATTGCTTAATTCTGAACACAGCTATGCAACCACATTATTTTTCTTTTTTATTTTTCTTTCCTCCACCTATAATATTTCAGTTTGTTTTTCAATTGAGTTGTACAGTTTATAGGTCACATTAAAGGTGGAAAAAGTTCTGAAATGATTTATCTTTGTCTCATTTGTTTACAGCACAGAAACCTGACATTTTAACAGGGGTGTGTAGACTTTTTATATCCACTGTATGTTTCTGATGAGCGCTTCTGAGGAGCAAAATTACACAAGAGGAGAGGCTCGCAATGAGGGCTGAAGGTACTCTGAGTACAAAAAGCTTTACATTGTGTGGCAAACAGCATTGCCATGGCTTCACATTTTATTGCCCCGTCATTTTTGACGGGCAAGTCTCTATTGTCACAGTATTATTATAATACTAGCGAACAGCCCAACCAGAACAACAGAAAAATACATTTGGAAGCAATACATATAATGTACACATACAGTTTGGTTAATAAAATAAAATGGCTTTATAATGCTTTACATGCATTATGTGGATACACTAATTAATTTAGTCTAATACTGCTTTTAATAAACTGATTTCACTTTCTTACCAGAACTATTCACCTCAAGCATTAGGTTTCTGAACTTGACTGTCAACCATAAACTCAGTAAGTAGCTGGTTTTGAAGTCTTGCAATGAAATGGGCTAAAACAAATTTCTAATTGCTTTGACAAAACAAATTCCTTCAATAACACTCCATTGATTTGCATGTCTTAACCAGTGCAAAGAAACCTCAAAATGAAATAATGTTATCTGTTCTTTAATTCTAAAATACTGTATTCCACTACAATGGTTCTTCTCTAATATTTTTTTCTTTTTCTATTTTATTAATTCTTTGCTTATTTGTTACTGATTATTTGCTGCTGATTAACTGTTTTCTTGCTGTATACATGTGTACAATACTGTCTTTTGCATCGGTATGGAGATTTGCTTGCTTGGCCAGTTAAGATAATTTGGCTTTTCTGTTATAAGGAGCCTTTCACTTTCTTCCTGTTATATCTCATGAGAGGCGACATATTGCACTGGTTTGGTCAAAGACTTGCACCTCATGTGACCAAAGGCTTCACACTACAAGTATATTCCTATCTAAAAGCTGTGTGACTTCTTGCTGTAGCATGTTTATGGTAGTGTGAAGCCCCACCCCTCTTGGCATGACCTTGCATCACAGCTGTGCAATATGTCATATCTCATGAGAGAAAAGAAAGTGTAGGAGTGATTCTGAAGGTAATAATGTATTACTCTGGGGGATTAGAAGTAGGTGAAGTATAAATTTGATATCACATTTACGATGAGGATGATAACATTAATGCACTAATATAGTTAAAACATTTATATAAAACAAA
The DNA here is from genome assembly GCA_027410445.1 of Discoglossus pictus. NCBI lineage: Eukaryota > Metazoa > Chordata > Amphibia > Anura > Alytidae > Discoglossus > Discoglossus pictus. The sequence continues at coordinate 255,429,155 of CM050166.1, forward strand.
ATTATTTTCTCTAAAGAGCCCCTTTAGATGGCATCAGGCAGCTTCTTGAACCTTATGGCTTTCATCGATGACTATTTTTTACTAGTTTAATGAATGCAGTTATGATAAACTATGAAACTACATATACATACTGACAGCTTTTGATCACCCGCAATTTTCTGTTTTTTTTTTTACTTTACACAACAAATTAGGCCAATAGTTTCCAAACGTCCCATGTAGCTCCAAATTGTGTAGAATATTTTTTGCACCACCTGAATTCACACAGTTGTACCTAATTCCTGGCCAGATAATTGTACAAGAGGATACCAAAAAAAGTCCACTATTCATATTACTTGAAAACAATTGAATGTACTGGTAAAGTGCTGGTAAATTGTACTCAAATGTTAATGTTTGGAAAAAACAGGGGGAGTTCCAAGCCACAGATTTTGGGGAACAGATACACTTTTTTCTCAATCACAATTAACAGAATTTTATTATTTTATGTATTTATTTTAGTTTTACTACTTATAAAAAGAATTTGGACCATAACAGTATCACTTTAATTAAAGTATTTAATTTATGGAATACATTTTGTAGGTGAATCTGTCACAACGTTCTTCAAATGTACACATCTTTACTTAAATATTTTCCATTACATTTTTCTCTACAGCTTTGATTTTCAAGAACTGACAGCATGATTCAAGGACAATAGTTTAATAAGAAGACATTGAATGTCAAGATTACAATGTGTGCGTTAAAGGGAAAATCATCGTGACTAAACAATAAACTCCTCTCCTGGAAGTGAATGTAAATTCTATTTTCACTGTAGCCTTGTGCATTTGTGTATGTAGAAATAATGTTTATTTAGAAAACTAATATGTGTAAAATAACAGAAATGTTTGTAATATTTTTGTAAATATTTATTTTTATTGCTTAAGTTGTGAAATAGAAAACAGAATAATTTACATTATAACATAATGCCTGTTTTTGGCATATTTTACAATGTATAGTTTTTTCATATGGTATGTGATTTTAAGATGTAAAAATGCATTTTAAACATAATATAGATATTAGAAACAGTTATTTCAAATTATTACAGGAATTATTGCCTTTTTTAAATAAAAAGTGTTATGTTTTCTGTACAATGTTTTTTAATATAATACATTTACAAATAAGTATACATGATTGGTATTTTTAAGAATGTTGCAAGGCTATGATTTATAATATATAGTTCTACTCTGTATCCTTTGCGAAAAGCATATTTTGTATATATTATATGTAGCAGTACATGAAACACATAAAATTATTTTAATTTACTTATTTTATAGCTAACAGGAGCATAGTGATCAAGCTCCTATTTGAAAGAGAGTTAATTGTGTAACTTGGTTATTTTGGAATGATCAGTGACTTCTGGTGTTTATGTGGCTTGATGCAATGGCAGTTTATTTCAATTGAGCAATAAAGTGTATATAGAACACTTCTACTTGAACACACAATAAATTCATAGTATAAGGCCACATTAGTAAAACATATTTGAGACTAAATATTTACCAAAACAAACATGTCAACATCAACCAGTTTCACAATTATATTAGTTTTAAAAGGAACCACAGTTAGTTTTCTTATTCAAATACTATTTTTATGCATAATCAGTAATAAAAACAAACAAACATAGGAAACCTTATTGCTCTTGTTAAATTAAGGAGTTGGGGGAGTGGAGACGTAAATTAATCTGACTCTGGAAGTTTTGACACCTGGTAGTTTTGTCTTGGGCTGACAGATTATGTAAAAGAATAATAGAGGGTGAGCAATTATGCTTTACTAAAACCGCCATTGGTTTTAATTAATCTCTTGAAAGGGATCTTCGATGCTGGAGAGGTTCCCATTGAACTTACTGAAAGTTGCACTCCTTTGGAAAAATGTAGAGTATCTGCATCTATATTTCCATCCCAGATAATAAACCAGGTTAACAGGAAATGACTGCACCAGTGAAATATAACTGATAGAACAATTAATAAATGAAGGGCTAAATTATGTCTAATTCTTTAAAATGGGATACCTTTTGAACCCTTCTGATTTAATGTACAGCTACTTAGTAAGATATATAAATATACATTTAGAAAATCTATTCTATTACGTATCAATGAGAGATGTTAATATGTATTACATTGCAACACAGTTAATGTGGAACTCATGAAATGCATTGTACCCAAATAACAATTTCTTCAGTGATTTATTACTCTCCCTTTTTTACAGAAGTTAAATATTAAATGCAAATCATTATCTTTAATATGTAGCCATTTCTGTAGTGTGTCTTTCTTTACTTTTGATCAGTTTTCTGCATTTAATGTCAGTCAATTAAGGGATATTGAACAGAATTCTCTTTTTTTTTATGTATTTTAATCAAAATGCTTTAAATATTACCAAAGTTGTGTTTTGCATGAAAAAGAAAATGCACAGAATATATGCATGTCTGTATATTTCATTGGTAGACCAATCATACTCCTCCTTCTATATTACTGCTCGCTGGCTGACAGGGGCAGTTCCCCAGATCAGTTCCACATTTGAATATTATTTTTTTTCATGCATTGAGAGCATCATTTGAAAAAAGAAAATACACAGTGGTACATTATCAAATACCTCCTTTCAGATGCAACCATTTTTAAATCCTTTCAATGCCACTTAAACATTAAAGAACCACTTTAGTGCTCATAACAACATGGTTTTAATTGGTTTAGTTATGCGCAGTAAAATCTGTATTTGTAGGGAAAAGAAATCACTGTAGTCTTTAAAACTCAAATCTGAGTTTTATTGTTAGTCTTCACAAGGCATTCTACTCTCCATCTACAATCAGGTGTCCAGGGCCTGGGAGAAGATCTGCCATGATGGGTCATTCCTTATCTGTTTCCCTCATAACATTGTTTGTCTTCCTACTTCCCTACAGTGCTTATTGCAGGAAATCCTACACTGGCCAAAATATGTTATCACAGCCCTCTGAACAGATCCTCTTTCAGCCCCTGGACCCCTAACGGAATAGCGAGAAGAACATCTGCTGGTAGCTACAGTGGTAATTTCAAAAGTAATTTTAAAAGTCCCATTTTGTTTTCTTATTCAAATACTATTTTTATGCATAATCAGTCATTTAAAAAACATAGCAAACCTTAGTGTATGACAGTGCCGCTTTAAGTGCTTCCATAGAACAAGGTGATAGTTATGTACGCATTTTCACATTTGTGCTCTATTATATATTTATACATAACAACTCCTCACTCAAGATTAAAATTATTTTATTAGAATTTGATAGATAAAAAACAATTAAGTTTGTGCAGATATAAAAAAAATTTATAGCAAGGTTTTTTCTTACAATGTGCATATATATATATATATATATATATATATATATATATATATAGATGAATAATCAGAGTAGTGCAGTATATAGTGATACCTTTTTTATTGGACAGACATATTCATAGTTTTCATGACAAGCTTTCGAGAGATGATCCTCTCTTTATCAAGTCAAAAGCAATACTGATAAAAATATGAATGAAGTAAACAAAGTAGACAGAATAGAAGAGGAAAAAAAATCATTAGGCAGATATTAGTGAGAAACGGACCAGCATAGTAAATAATCTTGATAGGTCAGTATGTGAGTCTGTAGATCAGTTTTTTTTTTCTGTTTGCCTTCCTCTTGATCAATTAACAATACATAGGAGCATGGTGTATTACATCTGTGTGCATTTGTGTGAGGTTCTGTTTGAATCCGCTCTGTAAATCAGTGCAGTGTTTTCTGTCCTGTGCTGTAATCAGTGTGCAGGTGAGAGTGGGTGTGGCTTGGCCTGTGTGAGTTATATCTGTGTGCATTTTGTTGTGTCCTGTTGAATCAGTTCTGTCCTGTGCTCATTTATCATTGTACAGGTGAGTAGGCGGGGTTTATTTTAACAAGGGAAGAGGGAGCTTGGGAGCTTGCAATCATTTCTAGTGTAAGTGTAGTTAGTGAGTAGGCGATTGAATAAAAGGAGGTAATCCAAAGAAAAGGGGTATTATAAGAAAAAACAGAAAACAAACGTATATATTTTTTTCTGTTTTGTTTGGGTTAAGGTGTAGAAAAGCAATCTTTATACAAATACTGTGTATACTCGAGTATAAGCCGACCCGAGTATAAACCAAGGCACCTATTTTGCCACAAAATACTGGGTAAAATGAGTGACTTGCGGTATAAGCCGAGGGTGGGAAATGTGCTGCCCCCTGTGTCCCTTTTGTGCCTTCTGTGTCCCCCTCTCCCTTCCCTGTGTCTCTTCCCCCTCTCCCTTCCCTGTGTCTCTTCCCCCCTCCTCATTCTCAACCTTCCTCCTCAACCCCACTCCTCATCCTCAACCTCCCTCCTCATCCTCAACCCCCTCCTCAACCTCAACCCCCCTCGTCATCCTCAACCCCCCTCGTCATCCTCAACCCCCCTCGTCATCCTCAACCCCCCTCGTCATCCTCAACCCCCCTCGTCATCCTCAACCCCCCTCGTCATCCTCAACCCCCCTCGTCATCCTCAACCCCCCTCGTCATCCTCAACCCCCCTCGTCATCCTCAACCACCCTCGTCATCCTCAACCACCCTCGTCATCCTCAACCCCCCTCCTCAACCCCCCTCCTCATCCTCAACCCCCCTCCTCAACCTCCCTCCTCAACCTCCCTCCTCAACCTCCCTCCTCAACCTCAAGCCCCCTCCTCAACCTCAACCCCCCTCCTCAACCTCAACCCCCCTCCTCAACCTCAACCCCCCTCCTTATCCTCAACCTCTCTCCTCATCCTCATCCCCCCTCCTCATCCTCATCCCCCCCTCCTCATCCTCACCCCCCCCTCCTCATCACCCCTCCTCATCCGCATCCTCCCCTCCTCATCCCCCCTCCTCATCCTCATCCTCCCTCCTCGGCACCCGGTATATGCTAATGACGTGACGTCAAATGCGCGCCACTTCATTAGCATATACCGGGTGCCGACGCAGGAAAGAACAGAGGCCAGAGGAGAAGCTGCAGGTGAGGGGTAGAATGAGGAGGGGGGTTAGAGAGACACGGGGGGGGGGGGGGGGGGTATAAGCCGAGGGGGCCCTTTTTAGCCTTTAAAAAAAGGCCTGAAAAGCTCTGCTTATACTCGAGTATATTCGGTATCTCTATATAAAATTTCCTTCCAATTTACATCTTTTTTTAATTAATCAGTATCCTTTATTAGAGTGGGTGGCTGTTAGCTTGTATAAAGGACTCTTTCTCAATAGAGGGAAGTAGGTGGACTAGACTCTAGTATTTTAAAATACAAAAAAAATGATATGCTTTGCCAATCAGCTACTGACTGAGACAGTCACAAACATTTAGATTTAATTTCAATCTTTCTCTATTTTGTCTTCATTGGAATACTAGATGTGGGGATTCATTAGATAATGGGTATCCTGTTATGGCACTTGTTGAACAATGTGTTGACAGCAGTAGAGTGCTGGAGCATTAAATTATCTTTTAATCTAAACAAAAAAAAGCTGAAATTCTGAAGCAACTGCAGCAGTTCAAGAAAAAACACCCTTGTTTGAGAAGTATGTACCAACAAACAATATTAAGTTGCGTAATCCACAGAATTAAATATTTTTATGAAAAATCTGCTTGAGTACAATAATCCATTTTGTTTCTTACATCCCATGCTCA
>CM050166.1:255439816-255559816 GCA_027410445.1 Discoglossus pictus
ATTCCTTGCTAGTTATCTAGGATAGCCTTGAATGCCCTCTTTATTCAAAAATATATCTAACCCCTTTTTGAAGTTGTCTATCGAATTCGCTGTCACCACCTCCTTTGGTAGAGAATTCCACAGTTTAACCACCCTAACTGTGAAGAACCCTTTTCTTTGTTTAAGGTGAAATCTTTTTTCCTCTAACCTCAAAGGATGTCCTCTTGTCAGTTGAAAATCTCTTGCTACAAATAGTTCACTTGACAAAGCCTTATATTGACCCTGGATGTATTTATATAACGTAATCATATCTCCTCTTAGACGCCTTTTTTCTAGCGAAAATAAGTTTAATTTTGTTAGTCTTTCTTCGTAACTTAGCCCCTCCATTCCCCTTATTAGTTTTGTAGCCCTTCTCTGTACTTTTTCCAGCTCTAAAATGTCTTTTTTATGAGGTGGTGCCCAAAATTGTACTCCATATTCCAAATGAGGGCGTACTAGAGATTTGTATAGTGGCAGAATTATATCTTCTTCCCTGGCTTCTATACCCTTCCTAATACATGCTAATATTTTATTTGCCTTTGCAGCCGCTGCTTGGCTTTGAGCGCTGTTACCTAGGTGGTTGTCCACTAGTACTCCCAAATCCCTTTCAATATCTGATACCCCTAGATTTGCTCCATTAAGATTATAGATTGCTTGGCTATTGTTCCTTCCCAAATGCATAACCTTACATTTATTTGTATTAAATCTCATCTGCCATTTAGCAGCCCATTTCTCTAATTTATGCAAATCCTTTTGTAGGGAAAGTACATCATTATCTGATTTTATTATCTTGCACAACTTAGTGTCATCAGCAAAAATGGAGACACTACATTCGAGTCCTACTTCAATGTCATTAATAAATATGTTAAAAAGGAGAGGACCTAATACTGAACCTTGAGGAACCCCACTTATCACATTAGACCAATCGGAGTATGTTCCATTTACAACAACCCTTTGCTTCCTGTCTTTTAGCCAGCTCTCGATCCATGAGCAGATATTTACTGCAATTCCTGTATCCCTTAGTTTGCTCACTAGTCTACCATGTGGCACTGTATCAAATGCCTTTGAAAAATCTAAAAAGACTACATCCACTGAGTTGCCCTGATTCAAGCTCCTACTAACCTCCTCATAAAAACTAATTAGATTGGTCTGACACGACCTTTCCTTCATAAATCCATGTTGACTGCTACCTATGATCCTGTTCAAATAGACATATTCTTGTATTCTGTCCCTTATTAACCCTTCTAAAAGCTTCCCAACTACAGAAGTGAGGCTCACTGGTCTATAATTCCCCGGATTTGCTCTAGATCACTTCTTACATATAGGTATCACCTCTGCTTTTCTCCAGTCATCTGGTAGAGACCCTGTGTTGAGTGAATCTTGAAAAATTAAATATAATGGTTTGGCTATTACAGAACCCAGTTCCCTCAGTACCCGTGGATGTATTCCATCAGGACCCGGGGCTTTATTAACATTTATTTTTTCCAACCTCTTTTAGATTACTTCATGTGTTAACCAATCCCTTCTTAAATATAGGTATCACATCTGCTTTTCTCAAGTCATCTGGTAGAGACCCTGTAGTGAGTGAGTCTTGAAAGATTAGATATAATGGTTTGGCTACTACAGAACCCAGCTCCCTCAGTACCCTTGGATGTATTCCATCAGGACCTGGGGCTTTATTAACATTTATTTTCTCCAACCTCTTTTGTATTTCCTTCTGCGTTAACCAATTATTTAGTAAAGGTAGTGTAGCCCCATTATGTTGCGGTGTCCCAACCACTGGTACCTCCCTTGTGTAAACCGACGAAAAGAACCTATTTAGCTCATCTGCCTTTTCCTGGTCACTAATTATCAGATGGCCTGTGTCACATTGTAATGGTCCTATTGATTCCTTCCTGGCCTTCTTCCCATTAATATATTTAAAAAATATTTTAGGGTTAGTCTTACTTTCCATTGCAACTGACTTCTCATTTTCTATTTTAGCCAGTGTAATAGCCCTTTTGCAAGACTTGTTGATTTCCTTATAGTCACATAAAGCTGCCTCTGTTCCCTCCTTCTTGTATAACTTAACTTAACTTGCATGTTTCTTTTTCGTCATCATGATCTTTAAGTCATTGTTAAGCCACATGGGATGTGATTTACTCCTATTCATTTTATTTCCACATGGTACATGCTGATGAGTATGTTTATTTAGTAAGGATTTGAATGTTGTCCATTTATTTTCAGTATTCTTCCCTGTAAGTTTTTTGTCCCAGTCTATATGTTGTATTGCTGCCCGTAGCCCATTAAAGTTAGCCCTTTTAAAATTTAGAGTTTTTGTTGGCCCCTTACAACTCTGTTTTTTGTATTCAATCTCAAAAGAGACTGTGTTGTGATCACTGTTCCCCAAGGGTTCCCCTATTTTTACATTTGATATTATATCAATATTACTTGTGATGACTAAATCCAAGATGGCCCCATTTCTAGTAGGTACTTGTATTACCTAGGCCAGATAATGATCCCTGAGTGTACTGAAGAACCTGCTCCCCTTAGCTGAGCTGCTGGTCTCGTTTATCCAGTTTATACCAGGGTAATTAAAGTCTCCCATTATTAGAACTTGCCCATGCTTAGCTGCATTTCTAATCTGTAACAATAATTGTATTTCCTCACTTTCAGCTATATTTGGGGGTTTATAGCATACTCCCACCAATATGCGTTTAGAATTAGCTCCTCCACTATTTAGCTCAACCCACAAGGATTCAATGATGCCGTTAGTGCCAGCATAAATATCTTCTCTGACTATAGGCTTAAATGCAGGCTTAACATAAAGACAGAACCCTCCTCCTCTTTTACCATTTCCCCTATCTTTCCTAAATAGGTTATAACCATCCAGATTAACAGTCCATTCATTAGATTCATCCCACCATGTTTCCGTAATGCCTATTAAGCCCCATTTTTCTTGTACTGCTAATATTTCTAGCTCATCCATTTTCCCAGGCAAACTTCTTGCGTTAGCAATCATACACTTTATGTTGCTATGGCTCTGCTGTTGTGAAGTGCCTGCCACTGTATTTGAGGCCCCTATTAATACCTCCCTACTTTCTATTGTAACCCTCCCCCTTCTCCTCCCCCATGGGTAACTAATTCATCCCTATCCCTCTCTACCCTATTTACCCCAATACTTCTATATAGTCCCTCCCCCCCACCTACAAGTTTAAAAACTCCCCCAGCCGTTCTACCATCCTATCCCCTAGCACAAAAGCACCCTCATCATTAAGGTGCAATCTATCAATGCTATATAGATTGTACCCAAGTGAGAAGTCAGCCCAGTGCTCTAAAAACCCAAAACCCTCTGCACTGCACCACTTTTTTAGCCATGCATTAACCTCCCTAAGCTCCTTCTGCCTCCCTGGGCTAGCACGTGGCACTGGTAGTATCTCAGAAAATACTACCTTGGAGGTCCTTGCTTTAAGCTTATTCCCTAATTCTCTAAAATCATTCTTTAGGACGCTCCATCTTCCACTAACTTTGTCATTGGTACCAATGTGTATCAAGACCGCCGGTTCATTACCAGCCCCTCCCAATAATTTATCCACCCGATCCACAACATGCCGAACCCGAGCACCCGGGAGACAGCAAACTGTTCGATTGCTGGGATCTGGGTGACAAATTACCCTGTCTACCTTTCTAATAATAGAGTCCCCTACCACCAAAACATGTCTGTTGCTCTGCCTATTCTGCCCTCCCTCTCCTCCAGTAGAACTGTTCTCCCGGCTGTTAGAGGGAACAGCTCTATCTGGCATTGCCATTCCTGAATGGACATCCCCAACAGTTTCACTCAATCTGGCAAATCTGTTGGTGTTTGCCAACTCAGAACTGGCCTGCCTCCTCCTGTTCCCCCTGATTCCCCTTCTAACTGTAACCCAGCTACCTCCCTGGCCATCCTCACTAGCCCCAGCTCCTCCCTCCATACTAGGCCCAGCTAAACTGTGCTCCGTGAGCACCAACTCCCTTTCCAGTGGAGCAATATCACTAAGTGCTGCAATTCTCCTCTCCAGATCTTCAATTTGAGCTTCCAAAGAGGCAACATGCTCACACCTGTCACAGAGGTATGGACCCTGGATCATCTGTTCCAGTAGTGCATACATTTGGCAGGATGTACACTGAGTGAGGTTTCCACTGGACTGACTCATGATTATCAGTTACAAAAATACAGTGAGAAAACAGAAAACAACAAAATACACACAGATATAACTTACACAGGCCAAGCCACACCCACTCTCACCTGTACTCTGATTAATGCAACAGACAGAAAACTCTGCACTGACTTAGAGCGGATTCAAACCAGACCTCACACAAATGCACCCAGATATAACTACACAGACCAAGCCCCACCCACTCTCACCTGTACACTGATTAATGCAACAGACAGAAAACTGTACACTGACTTAGAGCGGATTAATATACTTAAAAAATATTTTAGGGTTAGTCTTACTCTCTTTTGCAATTCATTTTACATTTTCTATTTTAGCCAGTCTAATAGCCCTTTTGCAAGCCTTGTTGATTTCCTTGTACTCCCGTAAAGAAGTATCTGTCCCCTCTTGTTCGTATAATTTAAATGCCTGTTTTTTACTCTGTATCTTGATCTTTAAATCATTGTTAAGCCACATTTTATGTGATTTACTCCTTTTACTTTTATTCCCACTTGGTATATGGGGATAAGTATGTATATTTAGTAAGGATTTAAATGTTGTCCATTTATGTTCAGTGTTTTTACCTATCAGTTCTCTGTCCCAGTCTATACTTTGTATTGCTGACCTTAGACCGTTAAAATCTGCCCTTTTAAAATTAAGAGTTTTTGTTGGCCCCTTAAAAAAATTTTTTTTTATTCAATCTCAAACAAGACTGTGTTGTGATCACTGTTTCCCAAAGGTTGCCCTATTCCAACATTAGATACTGTGGGCCTCATTCTATTATCGGCCGCAGCCGTTGCGGGGCCGCAAGGACCGGCCGCAAGCTATTCTGCTATTCTATTCCCTTACGGCCGGGGATTCCGGCAGGCTTGCGGCCGGTGCCTTGCTATCTCTTGCGGCCGATCGCGCCGGAGGAAAGCCTTTGATCTAAAACGGCCGCAAGAGATTTGCAATTCAATTGCTCCGGGAAACCTCTCTGCAAGGCTAAAAACGAGCCGCAGTTACTTGCAGGAAAAAGGTCTCGCTAGCACCAATTAAGCACATAAAATAGCTCAAATAAAGCCATCCTGCACTTTGAGAAGACTATAAAGGGATTTTAGGTGTTAGAAAAAATAGCACATAATTATCCTGTACTCAAATCCGTAAAATATTTTATTTTTAATATCCGTAAAATATACATGTAAAAAGTCCAGAGTGCTTGGAGCACCTCAGACACACCCCCGCCGCAGCCGGCAAATAAACAGTTAATTTGAACTCGGATTTGGGCTGATGTGCAAGCTTGAGAGTGGGTTCCTTTTAATCCTCATGTCCCCCAATATGATCCCTAGCATTTACAGAGCTGTACAGTGCAGGCTTGAATTTATTTTTCAGTTTTTATATTTCACAGATTACGGCCGGTTCCAAGATATGCGGCCGGCCGTAAAAGGAGATCCTTGCGGGGCCGTATAATAGAATCGCGAGTTAACTGAACCCTCGCAAGGAATCGCAGCCTTACGGCCGATTTACGGCCGATAATAGAATGAGGCCCTATATCAATATTATTTGTAATGAGTAAATCTAAGATAGCTTCATTTCTAGTAAGCTCTTATATAACCTGGGCCACATAAGGATCCCTGAGTATACTCAAGAACCTGCTCCCCTTAGCTAAACTGCTGGTCTCATTTATCCAGTTTATTTCAGTTTAATTCATGAGGAATATTAATTGCCAGTTTATTTTATTTTTTTATTTGATAGAATGAATAGACCAGATGGGCATTTTGGTTGTGTTCTGTTGTCAAATCTGTTGTTTTTGTGTAAGTATAAACTGTCACGCCCACCTGATTTGGGGGACCACGCTCACCCCAAATCTCTCTCTCTCTATGGTCGCAACTTTTTGTTCAGATCTCAACACCAGCAGACATTTCAGATGCCTCATTACTGCAGAGACAGGCACCATCAGATCCCTTTTCTTAGGATCTAAGAATCACACACCATGTACCTTTGATTAGTACAAGCAGACTCTGACACCACCTGTTTTTAGTGTGTTCAAAATCAGACTGGCCACTTCTTTATTGTTACAGAGATATATAAAAAAATGACACAAAACACCAAAGACCTTTCCCCAGTTCTAGCCCATCCTCCTAGGCAAATAGCTTGCTACCCCCCACACCCACATGGCTTTCTTCTCATTACACATTCTCTCTCCTCTTACAGAGCCATAAAACTAGCTTCTCCCTTCATGAATAAAGTCAGAGCCTTCACACGTGGCTGATTGCAGGACCATAAAAATTATTTCGAAGATTAATCCTTTGTCACATAAGTGACAGCAGTATTTTATAGATAATTCTAGCATCCTAGGGCCTACTTCTAACACAGATGCATTATTACAGCGCATATAACATGATTTAGTAACCACCAAATGAATTATTGTGGTCCACACTACACACAAAAACAATCAAGTCAGTCCACACAAGAAGTTTCAGGTCCGTTGTAATAGTTCTTGACATTAACACCCAGTGTGCCAGCATTCCAAATAGCAGAGTGACTTGTGGGTGGCAGGGGGTCCCATCATGGCCCCAAATCGCTCATGACATAAACCCATGAATTTCTTACATTATATTTATAAACCAATGTCTGTGTGACATTAATTAACTTCATTAATTGGATTTTCTCCATTAATTGTAGTTGTTATGGAGCTGTCTTAGCAGCATCCAAGCTTAGACCAAATTGTGGTTATAACAATGACGTCTCTTTAACTGTGTGCTTCATGGAAGTTCTGTCTTATTTTTTTATTTAAATTTGTTACAGATTATCAGAGATTAGTCTCCAAAAATCAGCACAAAGAGATTTGCATGAAACAGAACTTACTTTGTTACTGATCTTGCACATTGCTGGATTGTCTTTCTCCTGCACAACATCTCTTTTTTGGGGGAAGTAGAGCATGAGCGTGAATGGGATGGAATAGTAGATCGAAAGAATGGCTGCAAAAAGATATACAATTTTGTCAGTATCTCCAATTTAGTTAATTACTGTAATAACTTTTATATTTACAAGTATGGCATGGAATAATAAAAGTGTTTGGTTTTCAACTATTATAATTATCCTTTATTTGTAATGTTCCAACATATTCCGTAGCACTGTATAGGGGACACTGATAATGACTAAATATAGACCAAAAGCTGTATGGTCATATGGAAAAAGTTATACAATGAAGTGGCATGAATAAGTCATTACACATCAAGATTATTTGTGTATAAAATATTGAGTGAGGAAATAAAATTAAAACAGTGCATTCCCTGGCTGATTTCTTATATTCTGGGCAGTGAGATTCTTCTTCAGTTTTGTCTTCTGAAATCAAAAGTATACTGTATACTTGTAATGTGGGGGATATGGTACAAGTCATAGATGATAGTGATCCTTGCAGAGCAGTTTTGGGCTCTTCTCATTCTGCCCTGTCTGGTCACTAAAGTGGGTGAGCATGCCCCTCTTCAGCAATACACAGTATGTTATATCTCTTTAAAAGTAGTATGTAAGACTCCCAAATGCTTCTTATTATCTATACTTCCATTAACAATTCATTCCTACAACAATTTTAAAATTTGCTCTTTTATTTTTACAAAATAATATTTTTTCATGCATATAAAAGAACATGTTTTAAACATTACAAAAGTTGCTTTGTGCATGAAAAATATTAAGCAAAACCTGTTTAAACTTCACGGAAACTAACAGGAAATACCGAAAGCATACTTTAATCTGTAGATCTCAAGATCCCTAGATAAGTTAGACATCTGAATACGTTTTATGTTCTCAGACCTTCTTTTGGAAAAAAAAAAAAATCTGTGAAATTATCAAATACTGTAGTCCAAGCAGAGGAGACTTTCAGCAGCACCTTTCTGAGAGTTTCACAGTATTCATTAAGGAATGTACTGTACCTACCATCCCATATGTCCTTCCTTTCATGTGCATATTTTCATATACCTGATCCCTTGGTGACAATTTCAAGCTCACTTTGAAACTCACCTTTAATAGTTAGGTTACTATTTTTTTCTATTTCATGGGCTCTATATGCTATTTGTTCATAATTTTCTCTTTAATCATTTTCTCTTTTTGTTATTATGATGTTCATTTTATTGAAAAATAACATGGTATAACTTATATGCATTTTATTTTTCATTTTAATAGTATATAAGTGTTAATAAATGAAGTGCTGTTTGAGGTATAACATTACATTAACACTTTGAAGCATATATTATAGATCTTCTTAATAGACTATGCTGCATATATTGAAAAGCAATGCAGGTCAACCTGTTTGATTTGAAGGCAGGGGTGTAGGAGCAAAGAAAATAGTATAACAATACCACACAACTGCTTCTTTACATATAAACATACACATTGAAAAATCTGGCAAAAAATAATAAAATTGCTGTGGGGAAGAATGGCTTGATAATAGATATATAGATAATGAGGATACATTTTTAGGATAACAACTGGATAGTATTGTATAGTTTTGGGGATATATAATGGCCTGTATATTGATGAAGAGAGGCATGCGCTCCTGTTCCAGAAAATAGACTGAGGCTGCATAGGAAGAATCTGAGGGCCGCTTGTGCCCACAACTGATCTATAGTAATGAAGACAAGTTTTACTTTTACAAATTCAGTCTGATTGCAAAGTACTGTATATAGGAAGCAGAAATGAGATTAGCAAAAGTAAAGATTTATAACACATCATAGCTTAAAATCAAAAGACTAAAGACTGAGATTACTATAAAATATTTTCCTCCTGTCTGGCACACCTGTTTAGTGCAATGTTATGTCAAATGATTTTCATGTTTAAAAACCATAGAATGTGTACTTATTGCATGAAGAAAATACAAGTTCTTGATATGTTTTACACATGAAACATCCACTTTTTTATTTTTGTATATAAACTTCAAATTCATACATATACAGTTCCTTGCAAAAGTATTCCGCCCCCCCCCCCAACCCTTGACTTTTTACCTATTTTGTTACATTACAGCCTTAGGTTCAATGTTTTGTTAATCTGACTTTTATATGATGGATCAGAACACAATAATCTAATATGAGGAAGTGAAATAAGAAAAAAATATATATCTAAAACTATTTTTTAGAAATAGAAAACAGAAAATTGGCATGTGCATATGTATTCACCCCCTTTGTTATGAAGCCCATAAAAAGCTCTGGTGCCACCAATTACCTTCAGAAGTCACATAATTAGTGAAATTATGTCCACCTGTGTGCAATCTAAGTGTCACATGATCTGCCGTTGCATATACACACCTTTTTTGAAAGGCCCCAGAGGCTGCAACATCTAAGCAAGAGGCACCACTAACCAAACACTGCCATGAATACCAAGGAACTCTCCAAGTAAGGGACAATGTTGTTGAGAAGTACAAGTCAAGGCTAGGTTATACAAAAAATATCCAAATCTTTGATAATCCCCAGGAGCACCATAAAATCTATCATAACCAAATGGAAAGAACATTGCACAACAGCAAACCTGCCAAAAGATGGCCGCCCACCAAAACTCACAGACCGGGCAAGGAGGGCATTAATCAGAGAGGCAGAACAGAGATCTATGGTAACCCTGGAGGAACTGCAGTGGAGTATCTGTACATAGGATGACAATGAGCCGTACGCTCAATAGAGTTGGGCTTTATGGCAAAGTGACCATAAGAAAGCCATTACTTTCAGGGGAAAAAAGTGGCACATTTCAAGTTTGAGAAAGGGTATATGGGAGACTCCCAAAATGTATGGAGGAAGGTGCTCTGGTCTGATGAGACTAAAATTGAACTTTTCGACCATCAATGAAAATTCTATATCTGGCGAAAACCGGACAGATCACATCACCCAATGAACACCATCCCCACAGTGAAACATGGTGGTGGCAGCATCATGCTGAAGGGATGTTTTTCAACAGCTGGGAATGGGAAACTGGTCAGAGTTGAGGGAAAGATGGATGGTGCTAATGTAAATGTATTGGAATATCCTAGTCAAAGCCCAGACCTCAATCCAATAGAAAATCTGTGGTCAGACTTAAAGATTGCTGTCCACAGTTGCAAACTATCCAACTTAAAGGAGCTGGAGCAGTTTTGCAAGGAGGAATGGGCAAAAAAATCCCAGTGGTAAGATTTGGCAAGCTCATAGAGACTAATCCAAAGCGATTTGGAGCTGTGATTGCTGCAAAAGGTGGCTCTATAAAGTATTGAATTTATGGGGGTAAGTAGTTTTCTGTTATTTTGTCATATTTGTTGTTTACGTCACAATAAAAAAAAAAACATCTTTAAAGTTGTGTGTATGTTTTGTAAATTAAATTATGCAAATCCTCAAACAATCAGTGTTAATTCCAGATTGCGAGGCAACAAATCACGCAGAATGCCAAGGGGGGTGAATACTTTTGCAAGGCACGGTACATTACATAACATCAATCTTTAAATACATCATATAAAACAATTTCAAAATTAAGTAAAATGAGCAAAGAATTGTATTCAAAATGTAAATATTAGTCTCTATATTGTTATCCCATAAATGCCATTTTTGTTTATTGCTTTTATTTAAACTACTTCTCCAATTAATTTTCTAACTAAAGATTTGTTTTTACGTGATGTTTAATTTCCCTCCATGATGGTAAATGCTGTTGTTCCTAACTAGCAACATGTGTGAAATAAAACATTTGGTTGAGAATTTGATTCCTCTTGGAAACATATGAAATAAAATTAAATCAGGGGACTTATAAAATCTAATCGTAGTTATCTTTAAAATTTGACTCATCAATACATGTGCTGTGTCACTCTTTATAAGCACATGTATTAACTCAGAGTGTTTGCCAATGACACATACTTTAAAAATATCTCACAGTCCAGTGTCAGATATGTGCTTCTAATAATAAACTAGCAAGGCACATCAACGTTTGCAGTTCAGCAAGCAGAGTTTGAGAGTGGCGGAAAATACAGCCCACATGATGAAAACACTCAGGTTTATTAGTGTTGAAGCTTTTATATCACATGAAGAATATGCTAAGAAAAATATGAAGAATATTGCCCACAATCTTTATCCACTTTTATTGAAGGCCTGTTACTTCCATGAAAAGACAGAACTGATTTACATTTTGGTGGAGAACTGGCCACTGCAAGATTTTAACCTTGGAAAACTGCTTGGTAAAACCATTGACAGTCCTGAAGATATAAGCCATTGGACATGCCATCATAGCTTGTCAGCTTGTCTACTTGGCTTAAAGAAGTATGTGTTAAACAGCTGTACGACATATGCAAAGAGGCTTAAGGTTGTGGACATTACAGCTTTAAAGGATATTCAGTATCAGCCATGTGCCTGCAAGAAAACTCTGGGCAAGTGGGCAAGAACAGAATTACTTTCACAGCTCTGTTTTGATCTTCTGGTTGAAATGCAAAGACTACATTATGATCCATCAATATGGAGTGTTAGCATTGATGTATTCACTAACGTATTTATTACAGAAAGGAACTATGAGCTTGTGGTGCAAGCTTTACTGATGAGGTGTCATTGTCCACTAAAGATCAAGTGCATTGGTTTCAGAGCTGACAGTCTGTCACTGAGAAAGCTGTTTTATGTCCTTAAGCTTGCTGAACCAATCTCTATACACAAATTAGAAATGGTTCACAATATTCGTTTAGAACTTGATCATCTTGACATTTTACTATGCAACATTAGCTTTCCTGAACTCATTTCACTAACTTTACCTGCAAGAACATTTAATGTTATCAGATATACAGAAGAAGATGATGTTGTTTTAAGTACTATTGGGGAAAAACTAAGCAACTTGACACATCTGACTGAGTTAAGCATCTCCTTTTCTACCGTCACAGGGAAATTGAGGAAGCTACTTAGGTAAAGTACTATTTTATCCCATTATTAGATAATTAATACATAATTGCAGTAGCAAAGGTTAGTGGTCATATTTTCACTAGTAATGTTTATCACCTGATGATAATAATCTGTTTATTTGCTTGTAGTAATTTTTTAAGTTGAGAAAACCCCCTAAAACATGTTGTCATTAAACCCATGCTTCTCATTTATAAGATTAGAGAAGAATTTCCCAAGCTCTGGTCCATGAACCACAAGTCGTCCGTCAAGCAGTCAATGAAGCAGCTGGGATTACAAAACTAAATGAATAAAAATACTAGAGCATAGATACCAAATTGTATTGTTTATAAGTGTTCACGCTAAACCCCAGTATAGCACAGTGCATTGCAAATGTTAAAGGGACATGGAAATATTTTTTTGTCTTTGTTGCTTCAAAAAGACTGTGTTTGATAATTTGTCACAGTGTGTTTTCTTTTTTTTTTTCAAATAAAGGAGCTTATCCTCTGTCAGCCAATAAGATCTACAGACTGTTAGTTTGAATTAATTCAGATAACAACTAATAAGTAATAAGAATAAGTGTTACATCAGAAAAAAAGGTAAAAAAAGCTTACATATTTCTCTGTAATGATGTGTTCAAACCAATAACATTCAACCCTTGTAGTGTTATATTAGTTATCTCTTCTATTTTTTTTTCATAAAACTGTTTTAAGTGATGGTGTTCAAATCAACTTCAATCAAAGTGGATAATGCATTAATACAGAGTGTATAAAGGGAAAGTGATAAAGAAAAAGGGGGAAATATAGAAAAAATAAAAAAGAGAAAAGTGAGCTAAAACCTAAAATAGGAAAATAAACAATGAAAAATGATTTCCTCTTCTACAGTTCTGTCTCCTTTATTGACCCTCCAGACTCACCACTGAAAATTAAGTTTATAGCTCAAGCCTCTCCTCCATCCCAGGAGCCATAACCAGCGTCAGAATGCAAGCCCCCCATATCTATTCATTATGGTTGTTTCAATGAAATCAAAGGATCATCTTCTCTCTAAACCTTTTGTTCACTTTCTTATCTTTTTGTAATTTGTATTTTACTCTATATAAGGTTTAGATAGTATGGTTGCCAGATGTAATAAAAAGCTGTCAAGAAGTCTTCTAGAATATATTTAATTCTATCATTAATAAATGTATAGTTTATTTTATTTTTTGCAGTTATATATGCTTAGTGTTTCAGATTTCCAATGTTTCGCCTTGTGGCTCTACATTGCTAACGTAATGCACTGTAAAAATGTATTGTGGGCACTGGAAAGGCCTTTTACTGATGAACCTAAAATACATGTTTACATTTCTAAGAAAAGGACTAAATCTAAAGTTTCATTGACTAGCTGCAGCCATGATTTCCAAAGTGTATGTGTCTTTGGAAAAGACCCCGGTATAAGGATAAATGTTCCTGTTTCCAGGTATCCCCTGAAACATAATAGGCTTATTGTGGCTTTTCAAGAATGTCATTTGGCTGGAGTGATGAGAGAGGTTACTAATAAATAAAGTTGAAGGTTGAAATGTCTTGTAAAAAGGAGGTAGCTTTAAGTCTTTCAAATGTAAAATTAAACGCCTTTGCATTGTGAGTAATAATGGTGTATTTTAAATTCCCCTTCTGGATCTCTACCTTGTCGTGGTAACAGGGCTTGTGTATCTCTGTGAAGCTATGAGCTGTACCATGTAGGGTCAACGAAGATGGGCAGGTCATGGCAGAGAGGTAAGAAAAATTGACCACTGTAGAAGGAACTAGCAACCCACTCCAGTATCTTTGTGAAGAAAACCTTATGGAAAAGGGAAATATCAATGTGCCTGGGGAAATGTGGTCCTTGGGGTCACAGACCGTTGGGAACAACTGTACAATAGCAACAATTTTAATTTAGCCATCATGTTTACGTTAAGGGTTGAGTTGTTTTGAATATCATACACTAAGGAAGGCAGGAAGTGAAGCTTCTTGTTGAGAAGGCAGAGACCCAGCGGCAGCCAATTAGGGGAAGATCATGTAGGAAGTACATAAAGAAGTTTACTAGATGTGACGATCAAGAGTAGGGGCTATACAAGCCCAGGGCAACCTGATATAGACTACAGGTTAACTGACCACAAGGTTTGTTGGGTTCTTTAAAATCTCAGCACCAGCACCCTAATATCTGGCTTCTGTATCAGTCAGAGCCTATCCATTAGGAATCAGCATTTCCAGGAGTTCCAGTTACCTACCTGTGGTAGTGACAAGGACAGGTTACTTGTAGCATGGAGATAGGTTCAGTATAGGTTTTCCTCTTCTGTACAGACCCCTTTGTTCTGGCCTTGCTATCACTTCAAGTGTTTACTTTAGGTGATAGCTGGAAGGCAGATGGGTGATCTACTTAGGTTACTATCTGTATCAGACCCAATATGGATGACTGCACACAACATGGCTCCCACATTACAATACAATATATTTACAGATATGACCACTACAACATTTTATAATCCACAGCATCTCTCCCTTTCCCAAATGTTATGAGTTGAGGCAGTACTTCCCACATCAGTCCACTTAATGCGTTATGACGACTTTATTAGTGGTGAAGTGGTAAACTGCCTCTTCTCTGAATGCATAACAATAACAGTGGGACTCTGCCCTGAATATATAACATTATAACAGTGGCTCTGGGAGCCCAAAACCTCCTGTTCAATAACATGTGGCAGATAACAGTTCCAATCCAAGATGGCCCCTGGCTGATTCATGACATACAGGAATTGCAGTAAATATCTGCTCATGGATCGAGAGATGGCTAAAAGACATGAAGCAAAAGGTTGTGGTTAATGGAACATACTGCGATTGGACTAATGTGTTAAGTGGGGTTCCTCAGGGTTCATTATTCGGTCCTCTCCTTTTTAACATATTTATTAATGACGTAGAAGTACTGTAGGACTCGAAAGTAGTGTCTCCATTTTTGCTGATGATATGAAGTTGTGCAAGGTAATTACATCAGAAAATTATGTACTTTCCCTACAAAGGGATTTGCATAAATTAGAGAAATGGGCAGCTAAATGGCAGATTAGATTTAATACAAATAAATGTAAGCTTATGCATTTGGGAACTAAAAATAGCCATGCAATTTATAATCTTAATTGAGCAAATCTCAGGGTATCAGATATTGAAAGGGATTTGGGAGTACTAGTGGACAACCACCTAGGTAGCAGGGCTCAATGCCAAGCAGCAGCTGCAAAGGCAAGTAAAATATTAGCATGTATGGGGTATAGAAGCAAGGGAAGCAAATATAATTCTACCACTATACAAATCCCTAGTATGCCCTCATTTGGAATATGGAGTACAATTTTGGGCACCACTTCATAAAAAGGACATTTTGAGCTGGAAAAAGTACAGAGAATGGCAACAAAACTAATAAGGGGTATGGAGGGGCTAAGTTATGAAGAAAGACTAACTGAATTAAACTTTCTTTTCGCTAGAAAAAAGGCGTCTATGAGGGGATATGATTAAACTGTGGAATTCTCTACCATAGGAGGTGGTGACAGCGAATTCGATAGATAACTTCAAAAAGGGGTTAGATATATTTTTGAATAAAGAGGGCATTCAAGGTTATCCTAGATAACTAGCGAAGGAATATTGATCCAGGGAGAAATTTGATCGACAGTTTCTGGGGTCAGGAAGGAAGTTTGCTTTTTTTCCCCTTATGAGACAATTGGCAAAGTTTCAAAGTTTTTTTTTTTCTTTTTGCCTTCCTCTGGATCAAGTAACAATGAATAAAAAATAGTCCACAAATTAATAAGATCAAGAGAGATTTAAAAAGGTTGAACTTGATGGACTAACAGTCTTTATTCAACCTCAAATACTATACTATTAATAATTAATTAACAACTAATTAATTAATAACTAATCCGCATATTGCAGATCAGAGGAGATCTTAAAAGGTTGAACTTGATGGACTGAAAGTTTTTTTCAACCTTATTTACTATGAAACTATGTAACAAAAAGCTCACTTGACAAAGCCTTGTATTGACACGGGATATATTTATATAAGATAATCATATCCCCTCTTAGATGCCTTTTTTTCTAGAGACAATCAGTTTAATTTGGTTAGTTTTTCTTTGTAACTTAGGTCCTCCATTCCCCTCTTAGTTTTGTTGCCCTTCACTGTACTTTTTCCAGCTTTTTCATGTTTGGAATCTTCTGAAAAGGAGAGCTATTTACATGCTGAAATCCATATGTTTTAGTTTTGGTAAAATGTATTGGAATGCTCTTAACAGGCATTTTTTTCCTTTTTTTTCCATTGCCACTATGATTTTTCCCCCACTAGTGTGATCAAAATTATAGTAAAAAATGGCGGAGAAATGCTCTAGAACATATTAGAATTAGGCAAAATATAGTGCATGAAGTAAAGATGGTTTATAAGGTATTGATAAAAGATATTTTTCCTCTTCTCACCTAGATTATTCTAGGTGGCCACAAGATGGCAGTGGATCTCCAATAGATTGCATTCACTAGGCAGCTGCTAGGAGTTTGATAAGTAGGAGTTAAAATGAGATAGTGCTTACTCGAAGGTTACTGGCCTTACAAAACAGCCACTCAAAAGTGAACTGAGTTTGCACCTGTGTTTTCCCAATGCTATTTAATTTGTTTGCTCCTACTCCATTCCAAAGATAGCAAAGAAAAGAAAAAAAAAAATATGGTATTCTCCTCTCCATATATTAGAGTATCTAAGGTATGACGAGTGATTAAGCTTTTGTTAGGGGTTAAGTTTATGTTTAATTTTAAGGTGAATAGTCTAGGGGTTTTCTATGGGCCAAATTGTGCCCCTTTAATAAGGTGATACTATATGATTATACAGTAAGTATGATGATGAGGTTTTTGAGGGAAACAGCCATACATTAATTTGTGAAGGGTAGAGAGTAGTTTTATAGTTTTATATTATTTGGTGTTTTGAAAATGCATTTCAAGAGAAAAAAAAGAAAAATAATAATAACAGAAAAAAGGCAAGGGGGGGGGGGGGGGGTGTACCTCTTCTCGATCTCTGCACCACCAGCTTCCTAAAGAAAAAATATAATGTTAGTAAATTAAAAGTTAGTAAAGATATTACTTCTTGGCTTATCCTCCATGGTCAATGCCAGGGCTCCCTCTCCCTCACCCCGTCCCATGGTGGATTTTAGGGGAGGCCGTCTTTTGTCATATAGTTATGCTATGTGTAGAGATTAGGCATGGTTCCCAGATTTTTAGAAATTTGGGAAGAGTATCAGCTAGAAGATGAATGATTCTTTCATTGAATAAGATATCATTTACTTTATTTGGAATTGCTTGGAGTCTCAAAGTGTTAGCTATATGGTTTTAAGTGGCAAGAAATATAAACTGTAATAAAGTATTTTGAGGGGTTGATAGGTTAGGGGATGAGAGTCCTAGGTTTTTCAGTTTTCAACATCTACATTTAGCGGAGAGTTGAAAAAATGTGAAGCTAGATTTATTATTTATTTCCAAAGTTTTGGAACGTTAGAGCAGGTCCCCCATATGGGTGTATAAAGGATCCAATATCCAGCATCCCCTAAAGCAGCAAGGATTTGTAGATTCTTTCCATCCGTGCAACTTCTCTGAGTAATATATGTTCAGTGTAAAACTTTTAGAGAGGTCTCTAAAACACTATAATTTAAGGATCCAAGGTTGGACTATTATTTTGCCAGACATTTTGGTCGTAAGTTTGGGTTAGGACCTCTTCCCATTTGATTATGTACTGGAATATGTGTCCTGGTAGGACTAAGTTAAATCTGTTGTATAGCATGCCCAGGGTACCTTTTGTTAGTGGGGTATTTTCACATATTTGGGTAAGCCAATTACAGTCAGGGTTTCCTAGGTTTATTTTAGTTGTGGTGATAAATGTTTGATTAGGCAATCGCTGAAATGTTCCTGAAGGGGAAGACTGAAACTGCCTTTCAACCGATTGTAGGAAAGAATTACGTCATCTTTTATCGAGGAGCCAAATCTGTCTAAAGTTCTAGTTTTCCACCAAGTTGACAGGTTTTTAATTCATCCTATGGACAATGAGGTATGGGGAATTATTGGTGTTAGATTAAAGATTTTGGGAGTGAGTTGATAACAGTGATTTGCCCATGTCCAGCACGAGAGAGAGTGTTTGGTAATGGAATTTGAGTGATATTTTAATAAGGACAGGGGGTGAGGGAGCAATATAATATTATCCCATGAATAGGGATGCATGAATTAATTTTCAATAAATGCCCAGATTGGTTGGAGTAGAGTGGATAATTGGAATAAAGGCTAGTTGTGCCGCTTTATAGTATAGTTTTAGATTAGGGCAGGAAAGAGCACCCTTGGACTTGTGTTTATACATAACTTGGAAATTGCCCGACAAAAATGACGGAATTAAAATTGAAAGGCTGGCAATGCTGTTTGCCACATAATGTGATGCTTTAGCTCCTCTGAGCACCTTTGGTGCTCATTGTAAGCCTTTCCCGCTCACGGTGCTCATCGTGAGCCAATCGATGAGCGCCTTCTGCGCTCATTGCGACCCTTTCCTCCCGCCTACTGTACGATCTCCTCCCTGTCCCTTTCCTGTGTCTTTCTCCTCTGTGTGTATACTGAATGTTTGCATGGCGCGCGCTGACTGACGTTGGTTTTATTTTTAAACTCCCAGGCTTCCTGGCTCTCCCCCTGCGCTGTGTGTGAGTGTGTTATTATTTAAATTAAATTATTTTGTTTGTTTTAAGGGATTTTAGAGTTACACGCCTCGGTCTCAGTTGCGACCCTCGCAGTCACATGCCTCAACTGATCGCCTTCCTTCGCGAGACTCGCAGTCGCGTGAAGCTGCCGCCGCCTAAGCCCTGCGTGCCTCAACTGCTCGACTCGCTTTGCAAGGCTTTCAAATTGTGACCAACATCGTGACCAACATTTTCCCAACACTCATAACTATATATGTGATGAATCGGGCTATTCTAGGGGATTTTTTATTCCATATAAATTTAAATAATACTGATTGAAAATTGTTTAAGTCTGTACAATTTATAGTGATGGGGAATGTCCTGAAAAAGTATGATATACTTGGGAGAATATTCATCTTTTTTGAATTGATTCGACATAGCCATGTAATTGGAAAATTTGACCATTTCTGTATATCACATTTTTGTTTCTTATATAAAGGTACCTCTTTTGGATCCCTATCTTGTCGTGGTGAAGGGGATTTTGTACTTCGATTAAGTTGTGAGCTATACCACGTAGGCTCAGTCAACATGGTCAGGTCATGCCTGAGAGGTCAGACAAACAGCGGTTTACTGCAGAAGAAAACAGGCAACCCACTCCAGTAATGTTGCTAAGAAAACTTTATGGACAGACATAGCCAGAAACATAACAATATGGCACCAGAAGATGAGCCCCTCAGGTCAGAAGGTGCCTGCCACATCACTGAGGAAGAGCAGAGGTCAAGTGCAAGTAGCACCAGAGCTAATGAAGCGTTTGGGCCAAAGCCGAAAGGACATCCAGCTGCGAATGTGTCTGGAGGGGAAAGAAAAGTCCACTGCTGCAAAAAACATTGGAACCTGGAATGTTAGAACTATGAACCAAGGCAAACTAGATGTGGTCAAGAATGAGATGACAAAGTTACACATTGATATCCTGGGAATTAGTGAACTTAAATGGACTGCAATGGGATATTTCACATCAGACAACCACCAGATCTTCTACTGTGGTCAAGAGTCAGGCAGAAGAAATGGAGCAGCCCTTCTAGTCAATCAAAGGGTGGCCAAAGCAGTGCTCAGTTGAAACCTAATAAATGACAGAATGATTTCAATTCAAATTCAAGGCAAGCCATTTAACATCACAGTAATCAAAATGTATGCTCCAACCATGGATGATGAAGAGGCTGAAGTTGTCCAGTTCTTCGAAGATATTCAACATGTCATAGATATAACACCAAGAAAAGATGTTACTATCATCATAGGAGATTGGAATGCTAAGGTAGCGAACCAAAAGTCACCTAGAATAACTGGCAAGTTTGGCCTTGGAGTACAAAATGAAGCAGGTCAGAAATTAGTAGAATTCTGTCAAGATAATATCCTTTTCCAACAGCCTCTGAGATGACTCTACAAATGGAAATCACCAAATGAACAACATAGAAATCAGATTGACTATATACTTTGCAGACAAAGATGGAAAAGCTCTTTACAGTGAGCAAAACAAGAGCTGGAGCTGACTGTTGCTCAGATCATGCGCTTTTTATTGCAAAGTTTTAAAATTAAACTGATTGAGGAAAAATCATTAGACCAAGTAGATATAAAAATATAATAAATAATTAATATTCCTTGTGAATATGGAGTGGAAGTAAAGAATAGATTTAAGGGACTACACATGGAAGATAGAATTCCTGGAGAACTTTGGATCGAAGTTAGCAACATTATTCAAGAAAAAGCAGCAAAGAATATCCCTACGAGAAAGAAAAGTAAGAAGGCAAACTGGTTTTAAAAGTAGCACATGAAAGAAAAGCAAAACGTAGTGGAGATAGGAAAAGATTTGTCCAACAGAATGCAGAATTCCAGAGGATAGCAAGAAGAGACAAGGAGACATTCAATTACATGAGTGATTTGTAGAGATAAAAGAAGATAACCGGATGGGTAAATCAAGAGATCTCTTCAAGCAAATTGGGGTCTTCAAAGGCACATTCTTTGTCAAAGTGGGTGTGATAAAAGACAAACATGGTAGAGACTGAACAAAAGATGATCAGATAAAGAAAAGGGAGCAGGAATACAATGGAGATCTATATAAGAAAGATCTTAACAGCAGTGATGACCTCAGTAGTTTGTCCAATGAGCTTGAGCCAGACATCTTAGAAAATGAAGTGAGATGGGCTCTAGGATGTCTTGCTGATAATAAGGCTGCAGAGGAGATGGAATCTCAATTGAACTATTCAAACAAGATGATGCTATGAAAGTGTTGCTTGTCTCATGCCAACACATTTGGAAAACTCAACAATGGCCAATAGACTGGAAAAGGTCATTCTAAATCCAAATCCCAAAAAAGGCAGTGCCAAAGAGTGCTCCAATTATCAAACAATTGCACTCATTTCACATGCCAGCAAGGTAATGCTTAACATTCTACAAGCTCAACTTCAACAATATATGGACTGGGAACTACTAGACTGCAAGCCGTGTTCGGCAGAAGAAGAGGCACAAGAGATCAAATTGCCAATGTCCGATGGATAATAGAGAAAGCAAGTGAGTTCCAGAAAAGCAGGTATTTCTGCTTCATAGACTATTATACAGCCTTTGACTGTATGGATCACAGCAAAATGTGGTATGTCCTTAAAGAGATGGGAGTACCAGAATATCTCACCCCCCTCCTAAAGAATCTGTATGTTGACCAAGAAGCCACGGGCAGAACCGAACATGAGACAACGGAATGATTTAAGATCAGAAAAGGACTAGATTGTATATTGTCACCTCATTTATTCAACATATATGCAGAGTACATGAAATGAACGTCCAAACTAGATGAATCCAAAGCTGGAATCAATATGGCTAGAAGGAATATAAACAACCTCAGATACGCAAATTATACTACTTTGATGGCTGAAAGTGAAGTGGATGATAAAAGAAGAGAGTTCAAAAGTTGACCTGCTGCTCAACGTTAAAAAGACGAAGATCATGGCGAGTGGCAATCTCAGTTTCTGGAAAAAGACAAGGAAGAAGTTGAGGCAGTAACAGATTTTATTTTTCTGGGATCCAAGATCTCTGCAGATGGTGACTGTAGACATGAAATTAAAATTTTTTTGCTTTTGGGGAGGAAAGTTATGGCAAGCTTGGGCAAGCTAGTAAGAAGTAAACAATCGACAAAGGTCTGAATAGTTAGTACTATGTCATTCTCAGTATTAACATAAATATGTGAGAGCTGGACCATAAAGAAGTCTGAGCACTGTACAAATAATGCCGTAGAATTGTGGGATTGGCAAAAACTACTTAGAGTCCCTTGGACTGCAAGAAGATCCAATAAATCAGTACTTCAGGAAATCAAGACAAACTGTTCACTTGAAGGTATGATCATAAGGCTGAAGTTCAAATATTTTTGGCCATATCATGATACGGCAGAATTCCCTAGAGAAGACTCTGATGCCGGAAAAGATTGAAGGCACAAGAAGAAGAGGACGACAGAGGTGGAGATGGATAGATAAGGTCACTGAAGCAATGAACATGAACATTAAGGAGCTCAGAGGGACAGTGACTGAATTATGTACCTGGCGTGCTGCAGTCCATAGGGTCACAGAGTCGTACGCAACTGAGTGACTAAACAACAACAAATATAAAGGGATATAGTTAGTTTTGTACAAGTCGCTAAGTTTGGCTGTTAACCCCTAAGTATCTAATGTGGTATTTCAGCTAGGAGAAACTGTAGTTAAGTCTTATGGCTTCCTTTTCCAGGTGGGATAGGGATATGTTTAGGTCTTCTGTTTTCTCTATATTCACTTTTAAACATATAGAAAATGTACCAATGTTTTCTAAATGTTGCATTTAGGATAGGGATGGAGGTGGTACGTTTGGTTATGGTACACAGAAGGTTGTTTGCAAATACACTGCATTTGAAAGGGTGAATATAAGAGCTAGATCTGATGCATTGAGCAAGGGGCTCGATTGCAAAGGCATCCTTGTCTAGTTCCCCGCTGGATATAAATGCATACTTTTTCTTTAACTGGTAATTTTAAGGAGGCTTTGAGGGAAAGGTAGTAGGTCTTAATCAAGTTTATAATTAGGCCTTTCAAACCAGACTTAGATAAAAATGAGTATAGATATGCCATTCTACTGAATGCAATGCCTTTTTTGATATCTAGGGCTAATCGGCATGAAGGAGTCTTGGATGTTTGGGCCATTTGTATAATATTTAAAGTTTGTCTCTATTTAAAAGGGAGAGTGGTCGATAGTTTTTTTACCTCAAGAGAATTTTAGCCCTCTTCTGGGAAGAAGACCATTTCTGCTTGGTTTAGTTCAGGGAGAACAGGATGGCCATCTAGGATTCCATTGAATAGATTTGTTAAATGAGGGGAAAGGAGGTCTATAAAATGTTTGTAATAGAAATTAGTAAATCCATTAGGGCCCAAGGATCTGTCCATCTTTAGGTCTAGGATAACTCTCTTAACCTCCTCCTCTGTCATCTTAGAGTTAATAGAGTTAAGTCTCTCATGTGATAGGAAGGTGAGGTCACAGTAGTTAAGCAAGGAATTAATGGACTAGTTGTTGTTATGTCTAGAGGAAATTTAATGGTTCTGGTAGAAATATAAAAATGAATTTTGAATTTTATTCGGGCTAGAAGTGTTGGAGCCATGGGTGTTTCAATTTGGAAGATTTTGGATTGTGAAGACTTCATTCACAGCTTCTAAGCAAGGAATCTGGTTTGTTTGCCTTGGGAAAAAATGAAGTTGCATCCATCTGATCACCTATTCAGTTTGGTTGGAGAGAATGAAAAGATCAATATTTTTATACATTTTTGGGCGTAAGTTTCGAGGTGGACTTTTAAAAAATGTTTTCTCTAGAACTGTTAGTTCCTTCCGTAGACTTGACTCTTTATTTTGGCTAGCTATTTTAATAAAAAAAAACTTTAATAAATGCTTTGTGAATCAACCTGATCCATCCAATCTCTGAGTTATGATTAAGATTTGTGCTAAAAAAAAGCTCTACTTAAGCTATTTGGTCGCAGGTGACTGAATTAGACAAAAATTACTTAATAATTTTCCAAGGGGTAGAAGCGTCTGCAGATAGGGCCTATGTCTAGAGAGATTTTAGCTAAAGAGTGGTCTTACCAAGGACACAGAAGGATTTTGGAAGGATTTATGTGATCTATTAGGGAGGAGTCCATTAAATAAAAGGAGTCCATTCTGGAGTAGGTGCTATGGGTTGCTAAGAAGAAAGTATATTTACTATCTCTGGGGTGTGATGTCTGCCAGGGTGTAGTTTGGATAGCAGAGAGAGTCCCTAGTGTTTGTCAACTTATCTAATTCAGGATTTAAAGCAACGTTAAGATCTCCCCCTATAATTACTTTGCCTAGATCTTTAGATTCAGTATCTTTTAGTAATTTTATTAGGAACGTGTGGGGAGCAGTTCTGGGGGAGTATAAGGAGATTAGGGATATCTTATTGACAGCCAGGCGGCACTAAGAAAATAATAAATTGTCCAGAAAGATCTATCTTTTTATGCTCTAGAGTAAAGATAAAATCTTTGTGATTGAGAATAGCAGCTCCAGCTTTTTTTGATGGTTGCCTAGTGGCGTGGAACCTAAGATACAGTCTGTGCATTAATTTTGGTATTTTATTGCCTGCAACATGAGTTTCCTCAAGGAAAATCACTGAGGGTTGTAATGGTTTGTAATATAAAAAGGCTTTGCGTATTTTAAAGGGTGGATTTAAAACCTTTGACATTGTGTGTGAGGAAAATATAATTTTTGGTCATCAATAAAATTAATAATTGGAGATCATACTGTAGCACATACCCTTCTGAAGGAGTTAAAGAGGAGTAAGCCATGGGGAGGCCCGGAGTCCCGGCATCAACATCCCAAAGGGGGTATAGGGATGCCAATCCGTGCTGAGTTTTCTGCGGATAGAGAGGAGCAAGGGAAGATTTAATTCAAAGTATATAAATAGTTTACAAAATAAACGTTTCCTCAAAAAATAACTTTGAGCACAAATGTGCCTAGGTTAGAGGAGTATCAACCTTACTCTTCCTTGCTTCCCTAAGTAACAAGTAAAATGACTAGGTTAGGAATAACACATTTTCAAATGGGCTTAAGTATCCAGTTATAAGTAATGCAAGGATAAAGACCCTTCTCAATCTTCTTTATATTACTTTAACTCTTTTTGAGTATTACATTAGAAAGTAAATAACTCTACTCCAATAACATGAGAAAAATAGAAGAACACATATATATCTTATAGAAATTATAAAATATGTAAGTCCAATAACTGTTGAAGAATAAACTGTATTTTTAAATGTTATCATCTGAAGTAAAGTCTGGGGAAGGAGTCAAGTCTGGTTCTACAATAACTTTGTTCTCCAGTGTGCTCTCCCTTAGTGTATTCAGGAGTTTTTCTGATCTTTTAATGCATGGAGCATCGGACTCTTGTCTTTGAGGTAAGCCCGGTTCTCTTTGTTCATTAAGGTCTTTGTCCCAAATCAGTTTTAGTCGAAACAGATGAGAACAGCATTTTTCTATATTTTGCGCCATGTAGGACCTGGAATTGTGTTGAAATATTAAGCTGAATGGAAAGCACATCATTATATTTTGTTGTATTAGAATGGATATGTCAAATTTCATTAGTCTGCGTTTCATCAAGGTGGCTGGGGCTAGGTCAGCAAACAGTTGTGCCGGTGATAGTGTAAATTTTTCTTGAAGTTGATAGTATTAAGTCTCTGGGCTCTATGGCTCTTTCAATTTCCCAAGAACTCTCTGGTACCGAAGGTAAGATGGTGTTTACCAAGACTTTGAGATAAGGGAGATAATCGATGATAGACTTAGAAACACCTCTAAAGCAGATATTATGGCACTGAGATCTGTTTTCAATGTCCTCTAGTTTTTCTTCAAGAAAGAGAATATGGGAAGAGTTTTGGGTTATTTCGGCTTTATCTTTAGTTTGTGTTGTAATTATTTGATATATAATAGTTTCCAGGGTGTGAGTTCTTTGTCCCAGATCATGTATCTAATTTTTAATTTCTGTTATAGCTCTGGATAGATGAGATTCTAGAAGTTTCTCAAATCTCTCCAGGACTTGGTCTGTCTTCTCAGCTCCTGCGTCTGATTCTTCAGGAAAAAAAACAGCTTTTGGCATTCATGCTTTTTTTTGTGATTTAACAATGTCTTGGGTGAGGATGATACATCTTTGGACAAATAGTTATGAGTAGAGATGCGAAGAGAGGAGTATGAGTTGAGTAACTATTTACATTTTTTTCAAATTTCTTAAATGAGCCAGGATATTTGACCCAGAAAATTACTACATAGGGTAATGTATAGCCCATTTTCAGGAGAAACATTTACATTTCAAAGTAGTGCTGAGGGGGTAGTTATTGTAGAAGTGCCCTTGTCTCTCTTGTATTTACATGCTTAAATTGTTGCACATTTCTTTAATATTTTTGAGCAATAGACAACCGTGTGTCTGGATGTATTTTTATAGATCTGTCAATTGCTAGCTGCATTTGTGGTTGTTTTATATATCAGAAAAACTTTTAAGTTGGAATATTATCTTTTTCACAGCTCAGCCACTAGATGGAGAATTGGAGCTTTGTTTGGAAAGTTGTGTTTATTTGGAGCATGTATAGCACCAGATATTTGTTAGGTGGAAGCAGAGAGCATATAGGTTTCGCAAATAACAAACACAGTTCTAGCTGTGTAATTTTACTTGAATTGTAGTAAACAATCTAAGTTGTTGATATTTTACAAGTTTGGTCCAAAAACGGTTGTTTTATATTGAAAACCGTTTATGATTGTCTGAGGCCCAGGTCTTTTATAGGAGTTTTATTTTATACTAGAGACTTGCCCGTCAAAAATGACGGCAATAAAATGTGAAGCCTGGCAATGCTGTTTGCCACACATTGCGAGGCTCTCCCCCCTCTCACTTGCTGGTCTTGCAATGAGCGCTTCGGCACTTATCGCAGGCCTCGCAATGAGCGCCTTCGGATCTCATTGCTAGCTTCTCCCCACCCCTCTACTTTACACTCATTGCAGGCCTCAGCATGTGCTGCGCGCATGCGCAAGTCCAGATCTTTGTCACTCATGGTGAGCCTCACGATGAGCGCCATTGCGAGCCTCTACCCACCCATGTGTCTCTTCCCCCCCTCCCTTCCGTGTCTACCCTTTCTCCCTCCCCTGTATCTCTTCCACCCCCTCTTCCTTTTCTGTGTCTCTTCCACCCCCTCTCCCTCCCCTGTGTCTCCTTTCTTCCATCTCCCTCCCCTGTGTATCTGTTCACACTCCCTTATATCTCTCCCCCCTCTCCCCTGTGTCTCTCCCCTTCTCCCTCCCTTGTGTCTCTTCCCCCTCTCCCTTCCCTGTGTCTCTCCATCACCTGTGTTTCTCTACCCTGTGTCTTTTTCCCCCATCTCCCTCCCCTGTATCTCCTTCCCCCATCTCCCTCCTCTGTGTCTCATTTCCCCCTCCCCTATGTCTCTTTCCCCCTCCCTCCTCTGTGTCTCCCCCCACTCTTTCTCCCCTCTCCCTCCCTTGTGTCTCTTCCCCCTCTCCCTCCCATGTGTCTCTCCCCCTCTCCCTCCCCTGTGTCTCCTTACCCCCTTCTACTCCCATGTGTCTCCGTTCTCACCCCTCTCCCTCCCCTGTTTCTCCTGTCTCCCCCCGTGTTTCCTTTCTTGCCCTCTCCCTCCCCTGTGTCTCCTTTCTACCTCCCCTCTCCCTCCCCTGTGTCTCCTTTCTCCCTCTTGCTCCCAGCACTGCGAATCCTCGGCTGAAGCATCACATTGCACGACTCTCCTCAATGTACATGTGTGGTTATAGTTGTAGTAATAGCGAGCTTGTCGTAAATTCTAACATAGCGTTACCGGCAAACTTGCAATTACCACATTTATTATATGTGATTGTATCATTTGTTTTGTAAGATTAAGCGGTCATGAGAGCACTATTTCACTAAGTTATTTAGATATGTTTTATATATATTTGTGAAGATATATATTTTCGCCGTTCAGCCACTAGAGCCTTTTTTTTCTGCATGACTGATCCTGAAATGGGGACACTGCCAAGGTCTCCCCCAACAGTTACAGTTCACTTTTTTGTATCTTAGTGGATCTTGTAAGGGAGAATTATCTTTTTCACAAATTTACTGAGTTTAAATACAGATCAAGTCACTCAAGTCTAGATTTTAAAGCCCAAGCATACAAGGAGATAGTGATAGGCTGATTTGTAAGAAAATATGTTGATAATGAGTGTGTTATATCGTTGAAAGGTCCCTTTGATGAGGCAAAGGAGTGAAGTAGTGTTTTTACACTTCAAGTAAATTGTTTAGTGGAATCATGTAAGACACTTTAATTGAGGACCTTGAATATTATATTTATTAGGAGTAGGAGATGAGTTTATTCATAGAATTATGGTCCGGGGGGAAAGGTTCTGAGCTGCCTCCCCGTGGGACATAATAGGAGTGGGTGTCCCAGAATTTGTGTATTTGGTGTTGTTATTAACTTACTGCGCATATTACATAGTTACATAGTAATTGAAGTTGAAAAAAATACTTTTAGTCAATCAAGTTGGACCTTTTTACATCTCCTCTCATCTGCAATATGCAGATTAATTGTTAATTGATAATTGGTCCAGAGGAAGGCAAACAGAAAAAAAACCTCTTCTCTGACTATAGGCTTAAATTCAGGCTTAACATACAGGCAAGTCCCTCCAGTATGGACATTGGCAGTGTATTCAGTTTGTTTTCCACCGTTAAAGATGGTGGGAGATTTTGGAGGTTACCTTGGTCTCACAAGCAAGTGAGAAAAATTTGCAGTCCAATATGTCTCTGCAGGGTTGCCTCTCTCAGTACTTGGAGCACCTTGATGGCGGGGTCCAGTCGCCAATTATCTGCTCAGGTTCTCGTGTACTCCAAGGCAGACCAGAGTCCTCGCTGCCTTTTCCTTAAGCTATAGGTTTCTGGTGTGGTTTCCCAGCTTCCCGCCAGCCCTACGTGTGTTCCCAGGTCCAAACCTCAGAAGCTATTTGCGCCTCTCGTTTGAAGGAAAATGGAGATGTCCTGATCGTACGACAGCACCCAGCATGGTCCACAGTCACGACGGCCAAGGCCATACATGTTCATCCTTCAGGGTGCTATGTTACAGAATATTTCTCCCTGTGAAGGGCACAAATGATCTAAAAGAGGATGCTCTCAGAGTGGATGTCATATCCATAGAACTACTTATTAAGGATAGTTTGTTCTCTGCCTGAGCACCTCTATTGTTGCTATTGCTTATGCAAATGACCCTAAGTGTGATAGGGGACTTCAGATGTGGGCCCCTTGATCATTATGCCTTAGGGAGTCAACAGTTACACCTACTGACGAGGAACAATTAAGGCCAAAACTTATGTCTAGGGTTTGCTGTTTCTCCTGTTCAGGGTAGAATTGCCTGGTATTTTATGTCTGGATCACTCATTTGAGCGAGACCAGAGTGATATACTACAGGATATTAATCCTATGAAGAGCACAAGTGAGCTAAAAGAGGCTGCTCTCAGAGTGGATGACCATATCCATAGAACTACCTATTAAGGATAGTTAGTTCTTTGCCTGAGCACCACTGTTGGTATTGCATATGTTCTTTTAAATGCATGGAAAAAAAAACTAAGCAAAGTGTGTACCATGTACTTTTAAGGATTGCATTAGAATAGAAGAAATGTATATCTGTCTTTATTTTAAAAAGTGTACAATTTTATCTTGTTTGTTAACTTATTGTGTTTATATTAATTCATGATATTTTCCAGATTGCAATTTAATTAGTTCCAAGCTTTATTCATAATTATATTTCAGAGTCGCCCTTTTAATTAAAATTCTAGCATTGCACATCAGTAATAATAGTAAAACATGAAACCAGTGTAGAAAAAGTTACAAACCGTACTAAGAACTAAAATAAATAATACAGAACATACCATATAGATATAATTTCATAGTTGATATATTAATTAACTATAATTAATTATTTTTCCAAAGGGGTGGACAGCAACGATAGAAAATGAACAATTCAGGTTTTATCACAATGGTTATCAGTAAATCTATACTTAAGGAAAATCAGTATATCTGTTTTAGCCATATTCAATAGGCATGTGCTGGAAATAGATAAAGCACATTATTGCCAAATTAACCAAGTGGAGTCATTATTGCCCAATTTCTTTGCTAGTATTTTCTAGGGATATATTAAGTTTTTAGTTGTTTATAGCTTTAGAATAGTTTTACATTAAAGTGTCATTGCTGTGTCTCTAAGTTTTTTATTTAATTAATAATTACATTTATTTTTCTCAATCATTTTTCAGCCCACTGAAAACACCACTGAAAGTGCTTGAAATTGCTAACTGTTCCCTTAACTATGCAGACATGGCCTATCTAGCCAATAGTCTCCATTCAGAGCATTTAGAAAGGCTGGACCTCAGTGGTCACAACGTTACAGAACTCTTTCCATCAACATTTTTTAAACTACTTATCAAGGCTTCACAGACACTGAAAACTCTTGTCATTGAAGAATGTGACATTGGAGATGCACAAGTCAACAGGTTGATATTAGGTTTGATGCCATGTTGCAAACTTCAAGAGTTTAAATTTCTTGGAAATCCCCTGACATCCAGAGCCCTCAAATGTATATTCAGAAGTATTGTTGATCTTCCCAAGTTGAAGTACATTGAATTTCCAGTGCCAAGGGACTGTTATCCTCCAGATGTCAGTTACCCACTTGATGAAACTACCCTAATAAAATATGATTGGCAGAAATTTGAAGAAGTAAAAGAAGATCTTCATTTGATATTACTTCAAGCTCATCGAGAAAATATAGTAGCTGCAACACCTTTGTTTGGAAGTTATGATCCTGACATTCAGGAAACCAGCAATGAAATTGGTGCATGTTTACTTCAGTCATTCAAAGGTGCACTAGAAAACTTCACAGCAGCATTGCAAAAATTATAGCGAATACATATTTACAGTATATACTGTACTTGCTATATATTTAATGTTGTACCATAACCAGACCTACAATTTAAATGTAACGTTTGTGTACTAGCCAATATACTGCCTTTTATCTAAGTGTTTGAGTATGCTAATTAGTTATATATTTTGGTAATTAGTTTCTGTATTGGAAAATATTTTACCATGTTTTAAAGGGACATGGAACTCACCAAAGCTCCACAGAACAGAGGCTTGAAATCATGTGAAAAAAAAGATGTTTAAATATAAAAGTTACATGCACTTTAGTTTTTATTTGTATAATCTATGTCCTCCCCCAAGAAGCTGCATACATATTGAAGATGGATGCTTGACCACACAGCCAATGGGCTGTATCATGTGACGGGCAAGTCAAGTGAATGGGGCATCTGCACGTCCAGTAACCAGAACTCAGAATAATCACAGAATAATAGTGAAAGAGTTGGTATAATGTATCCAGTGCCTGCTCTGCATGGGGGATGTGATGTTCTGCAGTGATCTTCAACTGGTGGAAGGGGCTTTAGTCTGAAGGTGTACAGCAGGAGAATGCATGGATGGACTTTCAATATACTGCTGTACCATAGCTGCCTTATATCAATAAAACCCATTACAGTTTATGCATGTTCTTTGTAAGGTTTTATTAGGAATGCAGTAATAGGGCCTCATTCGATTAGCGGCCGAAGCCGTTGCGGGGCCGCAAGGACCGTCCGCAAGCTATTCTGCTATTCTATTCCCATCCGGCTGGGGATTCCGGCAGGCTTGCGGCCGGTGCCTTGCTATCTCTTGCGGCCGCTCGCTCCGGAGGAAATCCTTTGATCTAAAACGGCCGCAAGGAAATCGGCCGTAAGAAAATCCTATTTGCGATTCAATTGCTCCGGGAACCCTCTCTGCAAGGCTAAAACCGAGCCACAGCTTACTTGCAGGAAAGAGGTCCCGCTAGCACCAATTAAGCACATAAAATAGCTCAAATAAAGCCATCCTGCACTTTGAGAAGACTATAAAGTGATTTTAGGTGTTAGAAAAAATAGCACAACATTCCCCTATACTCAAATCCGTAAAATATATATTTTTTAATATATGTCAAATATACATGTAAAAAGTCCATAGAGCTTGGAGCACCTCAGATACGCCCACGCCGCAGCCGGAAAATAAACAGTTAATTTAAACTCGGGTTTGGGCTGATGTGCAAGCTTGAGAGTGGGTTATT
The DNA here is from genome assembly GCA_027410445.1 of Discoglossus pictus. Lineage (NCBI taxonomy): Eukaryota > Metazoa > Chordata > Amphibia > Anura > Alytidae > Discoglossus > Discoglossus pictus. The sequence continues at coordinate 255,471,719 of CM050166.1, forward strand.
TTTAATCCTCATGTACCCCAATATGATCCCTAGCATTTACAGAGCTGTACAGTGCAGGCTTGAATTTATTTTTGACTTTGTAGATTTCTGAGCTTACGGCCGGTTCCAAGATATGCGGCCGGCCGTAAGAGGAGATCCTTGCGGGGCCGTATAATTGAATTGCGAGTTAACAGAACCCCCGCAAGGAATCACAGCCTTACGGACAATTTACGGCCGATAATAGAATGAGGCCCATAGTATTTACATATAAAATGCATATGAATTTGATCGAAGGACCTCTCACACTGTGGGTAGAAAATCCTACCACTGAGCTACCATTACACTTTTATACAGATAAATGTAAAATCTATATTGGTTCCATGATTCAGCTGGTGTAGTCTTGTTATATAATATGTTATGTGAAATTTCACAATTTTATATATTTTAAATAGTAGTCACTGAGATTATATATTGAAGCAATAATAATACTTTTAAATAATTTCAACATAAATGTTGTGTCATACCATATATAGACAACTGACATTTTCTAACAAGTGTTAGCAAAAGGCATACAGTATATTATCTGGAGGCAGCAAACTTAAATACCTGAATTCTCGTAGAGCCTACTCATTATTTTATAAATAACAACTGAAGGAGTTATAAAAAGGCTTTGCAACCCTAACTATAAATGCTTTATAACCCCATCAATTCAATAGTGATTTTTCCACATGCCGCTCAACTTATAACATTGTGTACCTTTAATTTTCAGTTGATGATTTTGTTAAGAAAAAGTGAAGAGTATCATGTATAAACTGATTTTTTAACAAAATGTACTAGTAAACTTAAACACATGACAGATGCACGTTGCAATTTACAAATTTGTTTTAATATACCTTTTTCATAATTTTCAATGGGTGGTAAAACATGAAAATAAATACAATGAAGAAAACACAAAGAGCAACTGTCAAGAATCAAATGGAGTTCCACTTGAGGACATTTAAAGGAAAGATAAGAAAGATACAATGTTTCTCTAGAACTAGATGTACTCTCCAATGATAGACCTTGTCTCAGCAACATGTTACTAAAATAGTAATTGGCGAGTACATTTGGAAACAGTATATGAATGTAATGAGTAAAAACAGAGCTTGTACGCACTTGTTAATACCAAAAGCAGGAAAATCTCCATATATCAAAAGCTGGAAAATCTCCATATCCCTTTAAGCATGGTTCCAAGTAAGGCCATGTTAGCTGAGGTGCCATAATAAAGAAGAAATGTGGAAAAGGAAGGTGGGCAAAAGCCAAAGTAAAAAGGTTAAGAAAAAGTTAAAGTCAGTTATAAATAAGCACTGCATATTTCTTTGGGTGGTGAAACTGGGATATCGTAAAATACAGAATGCAGAATAGATTTTAAATTGCCTGTTGGTGTACTGGACATGTTATAAGTTTGTTTTTCAATTTCACAAAGTATACATTTTATCTTACTGTTTTGCATATTAAAATATGCTTTTTAAATCTTTTTGTTCTGTAATTAAGCATTTGTAGAATTTTTAATTTGGGCAACTGTCCTCCATAGTTCTTGTTAACGAATATATTTCCACCCTCTATGTTCAGTATATGCAGCTGACAAAGCAATATGGATCTGAAATAAAGTAACATTCAGACACATTTGTTTATTTTTCTGTGTGCATTAGTGTAATAGTTTAATAGTACAGGCAGGCCAGGATCTATCTTTTTGGAGCCCCTAGGAAGTAAAGTGGGGGAGCCTCTGTGAATGCATGCGCAAAGTGTGCACGCACCCATTTTTCCTTTTTCTGTATGTGTATATCTCTATCTTGCTGTGTGAGCAAATTGCAGACATTTCCACCATTTTTACAGCATAGCTACTCATACACATGCCAAGCTATTACTTGTTCACATTCTCTCTCTCTCCTCCTCCCTTCTCTCTCCTTCTTTCTCTCTTTCTCCTCTCTCTACTCCCTGAATTTCTCTCTCTCTCCCTCTTTCTCCCCCTCTATTTCTCTCCTTTCACTGTCTCCCTCTCTCCCTTTCCCTCTCTCTCCCCCCTCCCTTCTCTTTTTCTTACTCTCTCTTTCTATCTCCCTCTCCCTGTCTCCCTGTGTCCCTCCCTTTCTCTCTCGTTTTCCTCCCTCTTTCTGTCTATTTCTCTCTCTCCCTCTTCCCTTCTCTAGCTCTCTCTCTCTCTCCCCTCCCTCTTTCTATGTCTCTTTCTCTCAACCTCTCTATCTCCCCTATCTTTCTCTCCACCATTTTTATCTCCCTCTCCCACCACTCTCTCTCCCTCTTACCCCCTCTTTCTCTTCCTCTCTCTCCCTATTTGTCTCTATCCCTCTTCCCCTCTTTTTCTCTTCCTCTCCAACACCACACTTTCTCTGTCTCTCCACCTCTCTCACTGTGCCCCACTCTCTCTCCCTCCCTTTCTTCCTGTCTCTCACCCTCTCTCTTTCTTCCCCTTCTCTCTCCCCTCTTTCTTCCCCTCTTTCTCTTTCTTCTCCTCTCCCTACCTCTATATCCACATCCCTTTTCCTCTCCCCTTTTCTCCCTATCGCCCTCCCTCTTTCTATGTCTCTCTTTCTCCCACTCTCTCTCCCCCCTCTGTCTCTCTCTTTCCCTTTCCCTCCCTGTCTCCTAATCTCCTCCCACTTCCTCCCCATATTTCTCTCCCTCCCTCTTCCCCTCTCTTTCTCTCCCTCTCTCTTCCTATTTCTATCTCTCCCTCTTTCCGTCTCACTCTCTCTTTCCCTTACTTCACTCCCTCTTTCTCTCCATCTCTCTACTTCCCGCTCCTTCTCTATTCCCCTCCCTCTTCCTTTCTCCACCCCTTCTATCCTCTCCTCCAATCTTTCCTCCATCTCTCTTCTTCCCTCCTCTTTCTGTCTCATATTTCCCCCTCCTTCTCTACCACCTCCCTCTTCCTCTCTCCCCCTTCTCTCTTCTTCACCTCCTCTTTCTCGCCCTCCCTCTCTATCCTCCTCACTCTTCCTCTCTCTCTCAACCCACTCTCTCTCTATCCCTCATCACCCCCTCTTTTTCCCTATTTCTCTCTCCCTATTTTTCTCTCCCCTCCCTTTCTCTTTTTCTCTCTACCTCACCCTCTCTCCCTCTTCTCTCACCCTCTCACACACATGTACATGCCTCTCACCTCATTACAGCTACTGCCTCCATCTTGTGTTGAAGATCTCCTGCCACTGTCTGTACCCAGCCTTGCTGCCATGTCTGCGCATGGGAAGGCTTCCTCTCCCTCCACTCTGTGCTCCGGAGCAGGGGGAGGGCTTAGGCTTCCTGCAGTGTAATCTGAGCTTCCTGTCTGGAGCTCAGTGTCAACTCTGGTAGTGCTGTCTGTTTTTAGAGGAAGCAGGCACTGCACAGAGCAGCACATGCAAAGAGAGGATTTGGAGGGTGTCTCTGGTGGAGGATGGTTTGATAATGAGGCACCCTTCTAAGAGATGTGCCGGTAGGCAGGAGCCTAACTCACCTAATGGTTGATGCAGCTCTTAATACAGCTACTACACTGATTATCCAACATCTACCATTCCAACGCCCTGCCAGATTAACCTATTTGCCAGACCAGTGGTGGTTTCCTTGTCTGTTATCTCTGAAGTGAATTTGCATCATCTAAATTTTGCTTGTTTCATTACACTCTATGCTCGTGTTAGGCATGTTAGGGATCGGGTAGATAAATTATTGGGAGGGGCTGGAAATGAACAGGCGGTCTTGGTACATATTGGTACCAATGACAAAGTAAGTGGAAGATTGAGTTTCCTAAAGAATGTTTTTTAAATCTTTTTGTTCTGTAATTAAGCATTTGTAGAATTTTTCATTTGGGCCACTGTCCTCCATAGTTCTTATTAATGAATATATTTCCAGCCTCTATGTTCAGTATGTGCAGCTGACAAAGCAATATGGTTCTGAAATAAAGTAACATTCAGACACATTTGTTTATTTTTCTGTGTGCATTAGTTTAATAGTTTAATAGTACAGGCAGGCCAGGATCTATCTTTTTGGAGCCCCTAGGAAGTAAAGTGGGGGAGCCCCTGTGAGTGCATGCGCAAAGTGTGCACACACCCATTTTTCCTTTTTCTGTACGTGTATATCTCTATCTTGCTGTGTGAGCCAATTGCAGACATTTCCACCATTTTTACAGCATAGCTACTCATACACATGCCATGCTATTACTTGTTCACATTCTCTCCCTCTCTCTCCTCTCTCTACCCCCTGTCTTTCTCTCTCTATCTCTCTCTCCCTCTTTCTCCCCCTCTATTTCTCTCCTTTCTCGGTCTCCCTCTCTCGCTTTCCCTCTCTCTCCCCTCCCTTCTCTTTTTCTTACTCTCTCTTCCTTACCTCTCTCTATCTCCCTCTCCCTGTCTCCCTCCCTTTCTCTGTCTTTTTCCTCCCTCTTTCTGTCTATTTCTCTCTCTCCCTCTTCCCTTCTCTATCTCACCCCTCCCTCTTTCTATGTCTCTCTCTCTCAACCTCTCTATCTCCCCTATCTTTCTCTCCACCATTTTTATCTCTCTCTCCCCCCACTCTCTCTCCCTCTTACCCTCTCTTTCTCTTCCTCTCTCTCCCTATGTGTCTCTATCCCTCTTCCCCTCTCTTTCTCTTCCTCTCCAACACACACTTTCTCTGTCTCTCCACCTCTCTCACTGTCCCCCACTCTCTCTTCCTCTCTCTCACCCTCTCTTTCTTCCCCTTCTCTCTCCCGTCTCTTCCCCTCTTTCTTTCTTCTCTTCTCCCTGCCTCTATATCCACCTCCATTTTCCTCTCCCCTTTTCTCCCTATCGCCCCTCCCTCTTTCTATGTCTCTCTTTCTCCCACTCTCACTCCCCCCTCTGTCTCTCTTTCTCCCTCTCTCCTAATCTCCTCCCACTCCCTCACCATATTTACCTCTCTTTCCCTCTTTCTCTTTTCCTCTCCCTCCCTCTCTATCCCTCTCCCGCTTCCTCTCTCCCCATTTTCTCCCTATCTCCCCTCCCGCCTTCTATATCTCACTCTCACTCTCTCTCCCCCTCTGTCTCTCTCTTTCTCCCTCTCTCCTACTCTCTTCCCACTCCCTCACCATATTTCTGTCCCTCTCTCTTCCCCTTTCTTTCTCTCCCTCTCTCTTCCTATTTCTATCTCTCCTTCTCTCCCCTCCCTCTTTCTCTCCCCCTATCTTCATCTTTCTTTGTCTGTCCCCCTCTCTCCCCCTCTCTCTTTCTCTCCCCCTCTCTTTCTCTCCCCCTCTCTCTTTCTCTCTCCCCTCTCTCCCTTTTTCTCTCCCTCCCAATTTATCCCCCTTTCCTCTTCCTCTCTCCCCTTTCTCTTCCTCCTTATTACCCCTCTCTTTCCCCACTCTCTCCTTCCTCTTTTCACTCTCTCTTTCCCTATTTCTTTCTCTCCCCCTATTTCTCTCCCCTCCTTCTCTCTACCTCACCCTCTTCTCTCTCCATCTCTCTCTCTCCCCCCTCTGTCTCTCTCTTTCCCTTTCCCTCCCTGTCTCCTAATCTCCTCCCACTTCCTCCCCATATTTCTCTCCCTCCCTGTTCCCCTCTCTTTCTCTCCCTTTCTCTTCCTATTTCTATCTCTCCCTCTTTCCCTCTCACTATCTTTCCCTCACTTCACTCCCTCTTTCTCTCCATCTCTCTACTTCCCCCTCCTTTTCTATTCGCCTCCCTCTTCCTTTCTCCACCCCTTCTATCCTCTCCTCCTATCTCTCCTCCTTCTCTCTCTTCTTCCCTCCTCTTTCTGTCTCATATTTCCCCCTCCTTCTCTACCACCTCCCTCTACCTCTCTCTCCCCCTTCTCTCTTCTTCACCTTCTCTTTCTCACCCTCCCTCTCTATCCTCCTCACTCTTCCTCTCTCTCTCACCCCACTCTCTCTCTATCCCTCATCACCCCCTCTTTTTCCCTATTTCTCTCTCCCTATTTTTCTCTCCCCTCCCTTTCTCTTTCTCTCACTCTCTGAACCTCACCCTCTCTCCCTCTTCTCTCACCCTCTCACACACATGTACATGCCTCTCACCTCATTACAGCTACTGCCTCCATCTTGTGTTGAAGATCTCCTGCCACTGTCTGTACCCAGCCTTGCTGCCATGTCTGCGCATGGGAAGGCTTCCTCTCCCTCCACTCTGTGCTCCGGAGCAGGGGGAGGGCTTAGGCTTCCTGCAGTGTAATCTGAGCTTCCTGTCTGGAGCTCAGTGTTAACTCTGGTAGTGCTGTCTGTTTTTAGAGGAAGCAGGCACTGCACAGAGCAGCACATGCAAAGAGGGGATTTGGCACATCTCTTAGAGGGGTGCCTGATAATGAGGAGCCTAACTCACCTAATGGTTGATGCAGCTTTTAATAAAGCTACTACACTGATTATCCAACATCTACCGTTCCAACGCCCTGCTAGATTAACCTATTTGCCAGACCAGTTGTGGTTTCCTTGTCTGGTATCTCTGAAGTGAATTTGCATCATCTAAATTTTGCTTGTTTCATTACACACGGTGCTCGTGTTAGGCATGTTGGGGATCGGGTAGATAAATTATTGGGAGGGGCTGGAAATGAACAGGCGGTTTTGGTACATATTGGTACCAATGACTTAGTAAGTGGAAGATCTCCTAGATGTCCTAAAGAGTGGTTTTAAAGAACTAGAGAATAAGCTTAAAGCAAGGACCTCCAAAGTAGTATTTTCTGAGATACTACCAGTACCACGTGCTAGCCCAGGGAGACAGAAGGAGCTTAGGAAAGTGGTGCAGTGCAGAGGGTTTTGGGTTTTTAGAGCACTGGGCTGACTTCTCACTTGGGTACAATCTCTATAGCAGTGATGGATTGCAACTTAATGATGAGCAAGCTTTTGTGCTAGGGGATAATATGGTAGAAAGGCTGGGGGAGTTTTTAAACTAGTAGGTGGGGGGAGGGACTATATTGAAGTATTGGGGTAGAAAGGGTAGAGGGGGGAAGGGATGAATTAGTTACCCATGGGGAGGAGAAGGGGGTGGGTTACAATAGACAGTAGGGAGGTATTAAGAGGGGCCTCAATTACAGTGGCAAGCACTTCACAACGGCAGAGCCATAGCAACGTAAGTGTATGCTTGCTATTGCAAGAAGTTTGCCCGAGAAATTGGGCGAGCTAGAATTGTTAGCGGTACAAGAAAAATGGGATTTAATAGGCATTATTGAAACATGGTGGGGTGGATCTCATGACTGGACAGATAATTTGGATGATTACAACTTATTTAGGAAAGATAGGGGTAATGGTAGAAGAGGAGGAGAGATGTGTCTGTATTTTAAGCCTGGTTTTAAACCTGTAGTCAGAGAAGATATTTATAGTGGAACTAGCAACAACATTGAATCTTTGTGGATTGAGGTAAATAGTGGAGGAGCTAATACTAAAAGCAGATTGGTAGGAATATGCTATAAACCCCAAAATATAATTGAGGGTGATGAACTGCAACTATTGCTGCAGATAAATAATGCAGCTAAGCATGGGCAAGTTCTAAAAATGGGAGATTTTAACTACCTTGAAATAAACGAGATAAATGAGACCAGCAGTTCAGCTAAAGAGGGCATGTTCTTGAGTACACTCAGGGATCATTATCTGACCCAGGTTATACAAGAACCTGCTAGAAATGAGGCTATCTTGGATTTAGTCATCACAAGTAATATTGATATGATATCAATTGTTAAAATAGGGAAACCCTTGGGGAACAGTGATCACAACACAGTCTCATTTGAGATTGACTACAGAAAACAGAGTTGTAAGGGGCCAACAAAAAGTCTAAATTTTAAAATGGCTAACTTTAATGGGCTAAGGCTAGCAATACAACATATAGACTTTGATAAAGAACTTACAGGGAAAAATACTGAAAATAAATAGACAACATTCAAATCCTTAATAAATATATATATACACGTCAGCATGTGGCTTAACAATGACTTAAAGATCATGATAAGAAAAAAGAAACATGTATTTAAATTACACAAGAAGGAGGGAACAGAGGCAGCTTTATGTGACTATAAGGAAATCAACAAGGCTTGCAAAAGGGCTATTAGACTGGCTAAAATTGAAAAGGAGAAGTCAGTTGCAAAGGAACGTAAGACTAATCCTAAAATATTTTTTAAATATATTAATGGGAAGAAGACGAGGAAGGATAATTAGTAACCAGGAGACGGCAGATGAGCTAAATAGGTTATTTTCTTCGTTATATACAAGAGAGGTACCAGTGGTTGGGTCACTGCAACAAAATGGGGCTTCACTAAATAATTTGTTAATGCAGGAAGAAATCCAAAAGAGATTGGAGAAAATAAATGTTAAAAAAGACCCAGGTCCTGATGGAATACATCCAAGGGTACTGAGGGAGCTGGGTTCTGTAATAGCCAAACCATTATATCTAATTTTTCAAGACTCATTCAGATGTGATACCTTTATTTAAGAATGAAGCAAGAGCAAATGCAGGGAGTTATAGAGCAATGAGCCTCACATCTGTAGTTGGGAAGCTTTTAAAAGGGTTAATATGGGACAGTTTACAAGAATGTGTCTGTTTGAACAAGATCATAAGTAGGAGCCAACATGGATTTATGAAGGATAGGTCATGTCAGACCAATCTTATTAGTTTCTATGAGGAGGTTAGTAGGAAGTTGGATCAGGGCAACTCAGTGGATGTAGTCTTTTTGGATTTTGCAAAGGCTTTTGATACAGTGCCACATGGGAGACTATTGAGCAAACTAAGGGATACAGGAATTGCAGGAAATATTTGCTCATGAATCGAGAGCTGGCTAAAATGGAACATACTCTGTTTGTTCTAATGTGGTAAGTGGGGTTCCTCAAGGTTCAGTATTAGGTCCTCTACTTTTTAACATATGTATTAATGACGTAGAAGAAGGACTCAAAAGTAGTGTCTCCATTTTTGCTGATGACACTAAGTTGTGCAAGATAATTAAATCAGATAATTATGTACAATTAGAGACATGGGCGGGCAATGGCAGAAAATATTAAATCTGAATAAATGTAAGGTTATAATAGTAGAAAAAATATATAGGAACTATAGGGTTTGGAATGGATGATTCCTCTAGATGAGCTACTAGCTGGTAATTTCTTGAATACATACAGTCTTCCCTCATATGGCAAAATAAATTTGCTAATCCTTGGGAGGACAGAAGTATGTAAATATATAAATAGTGTTTAGCTCAAAAAAGTGTAGTTAAAACCAATGTAGAAAAAAGCGCATAGAGGTACTGTACTGGTTATGAAAAAAGGTTAAAGGGGAATAATGGTAAAAGGGGGTTTATAAAAAATATGTACAAATGATATATTATAGCACACAATAGTACATAGTGATGCAACTCCTGTTTGCCTGAGACTACTATATGTCATTAATGCTGACTGGCAATTCACAGTAGTCACAAGGAGTAAAGTAACACAAGCAAAAATAGCTCAAACATATATAAACCTCCCTTTTGTAATCAATAAACCAATAACCAGAGTACTTGCGCTTAGATGATAGTCCCGACGGTCTCGTTTCGCCCCTACTGGGGCTTACTCATGGGCTACTGAATTGGAGGTCTAGTGGGGCTTTTATAGCCCTTTTTCATCCATTTCCGGTTGTGCAACGCTATTAGGTCATTTCCGTTTTTGAAAAGTTAAGTGGAGGACGTATAAACGTCACCACGTTCTTTCCTTTCATTTATGTACATGGTGGCTTGCCAATCACACGTAATTTGCCAACCACACACTCCATTTTGTTTTTTTCAAATTGTTTTTAATCATTTATGTCGCTGCGTGATGACGTAATCAGGATACAAACGTGACCACGTTTTTTCAGGTCCTTTCTATGCATGAGTGCCAATCATGCGTTATTATGCCAACCAACGCCATTTTGGTCTGGTTTTAAAACGTCAAAGTGCTCTAACATCTGTTAACTGGATCTTGAAATGTTGTTAATATCTCTAAGGTGAATTTATCCATGGTAGGTCTTAGTATATCTATATTGCTGTTTATTAAATATAAGGTTAATGCTGTAGAACCAACTAATATATAAAGGTAAGGGCTAATGATAGTAATGGCTAGTTAATTATAATATTATTCCAAAAATTGGAAATATCTTAATGGTGAAGGAAAAAAGATATATATCAATGTGTTTGTGTATAGTAAATGTGTCTATAATGGGTCTGCATATAGATCCAAGTGGATAAAGTGTGTGTAATATAGAAAAAATATATATATATATATATATATATATATATACATGCACATACATACACACATATATACATGCACATACACATACATACACACACACTTACACACACACATACATATACCTACACTCATACAGACATACACATACGCATACATACATATACATATATATATATGGGTGTAAAGTGAAAAGTGAGAAACTAAATGTGAGTAAAAAAGTGTTGTGAAATGTGATAAAAATATAAAAATATAAACTATTGGGTGTATGTAGTGATAAATGAATAAATATACTATTACTCTATTATAGAAAGGACGCATATGAAAATCCTTCATTAAGACCTTGTGGGCTTTGGGTATTCAATATAAAGATCCATTTGCTCTCCAGCTTTAAGAGATCCTTATCAATATCCCCTCCTCTGGGTTTTTGTAACGCTTGATCAATTATTGAAAATTTCATTGCCTCCGGTTTGTTATTATGACATTTTTTTATATGTCGAGACACAGATGTGTCCATTTCTTTGGTCACTGTATAGGAGTGTTCCAAGATCCTTCTCCGCAGTTGGCGTGTAGTTTTACCTATATATAATTTCGGGCAGGACAGATTATAACGTAGACGACGTGTGTAGAGCTGCAGTTGATAAAATGCTTAATTGGATATTTCACATTAGTGTTTGGGTCAGTAAAATCTTTACTGGGGACAATTAACTTACAGGCTTTACATTTTCCGCATTTAAACAATCCTTTTGTGGATGGTAACCACGATGTTGTACTTTGTGTAGTTGGTTTAAAGAAGCTATTCACCAATTCATCTTTAATATTCTTGTTCTTTCGATAAGTGATAGAAGCTTTTCCGGATAGGCTGGTACATAATGTAGAGTCATCTGTCAATATATACCAATGCCTGTCTAGTATTTGTTTAATTTCCTTCCAGTCTTTTCCAAATGACATAATACATCTTATTTGGTCGTTTGATTCAGCCTTCTTATTTGAAAATAGTAGATCCTGTCTATCTGATTCAACAGCTCTTTTGTATGCTTTTTTCAAAAGGCGATTGGGGTATCCTCGAGCTTTAAATTTAACTCTTAGTTGATCTGCTTGAATCTTAAAAACGTCTTGACTGCTGCAGTTTCTTTTGATCCGTAGATACTGACTTATTGGGATTCCTGCTTTTAACGCTCTAGGATGCTGACTAGACCATTTTAATAGAGAGTTCGTTGCAGTGGGTTTTGTGAATGTAGAGGTGTGAATCTTTCCCCTTGGGTCCTTTGATATCTTCAGGTCAAGGAATTCTATTTCTTCTTCGTCCATCACATACGTGAATTTCAAACCTAACGAGTTTTTGTTCAATTTTTCGATGAATTCTATGAATTCTTTAGTATTTCCTGTCCACAGTACCATAATATCGTCAATGTATCTATGCCATGATAATATTTTCTCATTATATACTGACATATCTTCTGAAAATACATGTGTCTTTTCCCAAAAACCCAAGTATAAATTGGCATAGTTCGGTGCACAAGGGGTTCCCATGGCTGTGCCATTAATTTGGTGATACCACTGTTTATTAAAAATTAAAAAAAAAAAATTGTTAGTATAAAGCGTAGTAATGATGTAATAAAAGCATTCATATTCAGATCTTCCATAGGTCTTGCACTTAAATAGTGTTCAACTGCAGCGATCCCCTGATCATGTGGGATAGTGGAGTACAGTTGTTCTACATCAATAGAGATAAGTATTGTTTTGGTGGGTACAACAATGTCCTCTAGATGTTTCAACAGGTCCAGAGTATCTTTTAAGTATGAAGGTATTTCTGATACTATTTCTTTAATGTAATCATTTACATATTCACTTATTTTTTCAGTTAAGCTGTTGTTTCCAGATACGATTGGTCGTCCCGGTACGGGTACTTTATTTTTGTGTATCTTCGGTAATGAGTAAAAAGTAGCTATAACTGGTCTTTTAGGAAACAAATAATCATATGTATTTTGATCTATTAATTTATCTTGTTTGGCCGCTAACAGTATATGTTTTAGTTCTTTTAGGAACTCTTGGAGAGGATTACTTTTTAATACTTTATATGTTGATGTATCTGATAACAATTTGTTACACATTTTTAGGTATTCTTGTTCATCCATGATGACTGTGTTTCCTCCTTTGTCAGCGGGTTTTATCACTACTTTATGTTTCTTTAATTCTTGTAGAGATTTGAATTCCTTCATACTTAAGTTGGTTTTACCTATGCTGTTTTTTTCTTGGACATCATTAAATAGTCTTTTTAGGTCTTTAGTCACCACATCCACGAATACCTGAATATTATTATATTGCTTGAAATCAGGCGTAAAAGTGCTGGTATGTTTCTTAGTTATTTACAAATGTAAGGTTATGCATTTGGGAAGGAAAAATTGCCATGCAATTTATAGTCTTAGTGGAGCAAATCTAGGGGTATCTGATATTGAAAGGGATTTGGGAGTAATTGTGGACAACCACCTAGGTAGCACTTCTCAATGCCAGGCAGCAGCTGCAAAGGCAAGTAAAATATTAGCATGTATTAATATGGCTATAGAAGCAAGGGATGCAAATATAATTCTGTCACTGTACAAATCCCTAGTACGCCCTCGTTTTTAATGAAGTGGTGCCCAAAATTGTACTCCATATTCCAAAGGACATTTTAGAGCTGGATAAGGTACAGAGGAGGGCAACAAAACTATTAAGGGTAATGGATGGGCTAAGTTATGAAGAAAGACTAACCAAATTAAACTTATTTTCTCTAGAAAAAAGGTGTCTAAGAGGAGATATGATTACCTTATATACAGAAAATACATCCAGGTTCAGTATAAATATTTGTCAAGAGTGCTTTTTGTACCAAGAGGTTTTCAACTGACAAGAGGACATCCCTTGAGGTTAGAAGTAAAAAGATTCCACCTTAAAGAAAGAAAAGGGTTCTTCACAGTAAGGGTGGTTAATCTGTGGAATTGTCTACCAGAGGAGTTGGTGATAGCGGATTCGATAGATAACTTTAAAAGGGGACTGGATTTATTTCTAATTAAAAAGGGAATTCAGGGTTATCCTGGATAATTAGAGAGAGAGTATTGATCCAGGCAGAAATCTGATTGCCAGTATCTGGGGTCAGGAAGGAATTTATTTTAATGGAAGGTTGAAATTTGTTAACATCCTGTCTTCAGTTTTAGTCCACAGAGAATTGTATTTATGATTATCATCTTCCCCCACTGGTTTGAGCAGAATACTCCAAAATCATCCTCTTCAGAAGGGGAGATATGAAGTTCAGTTTCATCAGTTCAAAATATAAGCCACATCTTATTCAAGGGTCAGTTCCCCTTTAAAGTGATATTCATCCCAAAAGCTTAGGGCCTCATTAAATTCCAGCCTCGTAAATAAGAGGCTTCTACTTAAGCCCTACGTACTGCAAAGTTTCTCTAACTTACAATGCTATTAAATTAGCCCTGCTGCGAGCAACGTATGAGCTACGCAGCAGGCCCGTACGTATCTACACTGCGTAAATGTACATGAGGAGTGACAGCCTGCGAGATGATATCGCAGGCTCCCACTCCTCATCAAGTGCTGCGGGGGTCCTAAAAGGGACCTCCGCGGCAGTCCCCCACATAAGCCCTGCCGTGGGGGGTACTCCAAACCCCCCCCTAGGCACCTAAAATGAACCCCCCCTCAATGCGGGGGTCCCTGTCGGGACCCCCGAAGTGTCCTCACATGAACCTCTTGCTGCAGGGGTCCATAGGAACCCCCGCAGCCCCCACACATTAACCCCTTGCAGCGGGGGTCCCCGATCGGCACCGATCAGGCCCCCGCTGCATTTAAAACTTTTAAATTCCCCGCCGCGGCTCCTTAAAGGGACCGCGGCACACTATTACCCAATCCCGGCCGCGGCACTTAAAATTAACCCCCCTCTATGCTGGGGGTCCCCATCGGGACCCCCGAAGTGTCCCCATATAAACCCCCTGCTGCGGGGGGCCCCGATCGGCACCGATCGTGACCCTGCTGCAATTTAATTTTAAATTTCCCGCCTCGCGGGTCCTCAAAGGACCGTAAAGGTCCTGAAAGGACTCGCACTAAAAATATTAACCCCAGGTAACTATAATTACCCCATTAACTCATGATGGTCAATCCAGACCACCATAAGGCTCTAATTAACCCATTAACTCATGGTGGTCAATCCAGACCACCATAAGGCTCTAATTAACCCATTAACTCATGGTGGTCAATCCAGACCACCATAAGGCTCTAATTAACCCATTAACTCATGGTGGTCAATCCAGACCACCATAAGGCTCTAATTAACCCATTAACTCATGGTGGTCAATCCAGACCACCATAAGGCTCTAATTAACCCATTAACTCATGGTGGTCAATACAGACCACCATAAGGCTCTAATTAACCCATTAACTCATGGTGGTCAATCCAGACCACCATAAGGCTCTAATTAACCCATTAACTCATGGTGGTCAATACAGACCACCATAAGGCTCTAATTAACCCATTAACTCATGGTGGTCAATCCAGACCACCATAAGGCTCTAATTAACCCATTAACTCATGGTGGTCAATACAGACCACCATAAGGCTCTAATTAACCCCATCAGTCCCATAAGGGTATATTATTACCATTATGGGCCTGTTACAACCCAACATTAACCACATAAGTGCCATGATGGTCCTCAAGGACCATCATGACACTAACTACAAACACTACACTATAACCCCCAATAAACCATTTAATCTAAACTAACCCCCCTCTACACTAATCTATTAACACTTACACTACCTACCTACACTACCTACCCCCTAATAAACCTTCCCACCACTCTAATTACAAAAAATAAAAAACCTACAGCACAGAAAACAAAAAACAATTACAACCCCACCCCCCACTACAGAAAACAAAAAAATACATTACAACCCCACCCCCCACTACAGAAAATAAAAAAATTACACACCTGAAAAGGAAAGACAGATAAACACAATACAATACATACATATAATACATTACATACATTACATACAATACATGACATTACATATAATATATTACATAGAATATATTACATATAATACATTACATACATTACATACAATACATGACATTACATATAATATATTAAATATAATATATTACATATAATATATTACATATAATACATTACATACATTACATACAATACATGACATTACATACATTACATATAATATATTAAATATAATATATTACATATAATATATTACATATAATACATTACATACATTACATACAATACATGACATTACATACATTACATATAATATATTAAATATAATATATTACATATAATATATTACATATAATATATTACATATAGTCCTAATCAAATACCCCCTATCTATCTAACATACAATCTATTTAATTTAAAATAAATCCTAACTATATCAAATACATCCCCCTATCTATCTAATATACAAAAAATCCTAACTACATACACAGACCATTATTCTAAAGTAAAATAAAATAATTACAGTCCTAACTACATACACAGACCCTAATTCTAAGCTAAAATCAATAAATTAAGACCACTTACCTTTAAGATGTTGCTTCAGATCACTAACCTATGGGTCAAACAAAAAATAAAAATTAGTACAAAACATTAACATCAAATAAATAAACATTCTATACATTCTAAATATTCAACTCACCTTTACAGCATGTCCAGTCACTGTTTAGCTCTTCCGGCGCGGCCCTGTTAAAAAAAAAAACACAATACATGAATACATTAATACAATATATAAACAATAAATAAAATACACAAATAAACATCTAAATATACATTTCACTTACCTCCCCGCGATGTCCCCGGCCTTCTCTCCTTCAGCCCCGGCTGGGCCGCGGAACCATCCGCGCTCTAAAAAAAAAAAAAAAAAAAAACTAACGGAGGTCTGCACTGGCAGACCTCCCCGACGCTACTGAACCTCCCGGAGTCGTTTCCGGGAGGAAATTGGCATTGTCGGCTTGTGATTGGCTGAAAAGGCTGTCAGCCAATCAAAAGTCGTCAATGTAGGAGCCAATCAGGATGCGCAGATGTCTTCTACCAATCACTCCGTGGGGGTGTATCCCATAGTGATTGGCTGAAGGCATCTGAGCGTTGTGATTGGTTCCCAGAAAGATAGACAAGTGTTTAAGCCAATCAGGGTGGGATATTGGGGTGTATCCCATCCTGATTGGCTTACACATTGACGACTTTTGATTGGCTGAAATTGATAGACAGCTTTTTCAGCCAATCACAAGCCGCCAATGCCAATTTCCTCCCGGAAACGACTCCGGGAGGTTCAGTAGCGTCGGGGAGGTCTGCCAGTGCAGACCTCCGTTAGTTTTTTTTCTTTTTTTTTTTTAGAGCGCGAATGGTTCCGCGGCCCAGCCGGGGCTGAAGGAGAGAAGGCCGGGGACATCGCGGGGAGGTAAGTGAAATGTATATTTAGATGTTTATTTGTGTATTTTATTTATTGTTTATATATTGTATTCATGTATTCATGTATTGTGTTTTTTTTTTAACAGGGCCGCGCCGGAAGAGCTAAACAGTGACTGGACATGCTGTAAAGGTGAGTTGAATATTTAGAATGTATAGAATGTTTATTTATTTGATGTTAATGTTTTGTACTAATTTTTATTTTTTGTTTGACCCATAGGTTAGTGATCTGAAGCAACATCTTAAAGGTAAGTGGTCTTAATTTATTGATTTTAGCTTAGAATTAGGGTCTGTGTATGTAGTTAGGACTGTAATTATTTTATTTTACTTTAGAATAATGGTCTGTGTATGTAGTTAGGAATTTTTGTATATTAGATAGATAGGGGGATGTATTTGATATAGTTAGGATTTATTTTAAATTAAATAGATTGTATGTTAGATAGATAGGGGGTATTTGATTAGGACTATATGTAATATATTATATGTAATATATTATATGTAATATATTATATTTAATATATTATATGTAATGTATGTAATGTCATGTATTGTATGTAATGTATGTAATGTATTATATGTAATATATTATATGTAATATATTATATTTAATATATTATATGTAATGTATGTAATGTCATGTATTGTATGTAATGTATGTAATGTATTATATGTAATATATTATATGTAATATATTATATTTAATATATTATATGTAATGTCATGTATTGTATGTAATGTATGTAATGTATTATATGTATGTATTGTATTGTGTTTATCTGTCTTTCCTTTTCAGGTGTGTAATTTTTTTATTTTCTGTAGTGGGGGGTGGGGTTGTAATGTATTTTTTTGTTTTCTGTAGTGGGGGTGGGGTTGTAATTGTTTTTTGTTTTCTGTACTGTAGGTTTTTTTGTTTTTTGTACTGTAGGTTTTTTGTTTTCTGTGCTGTAGGTTTTTTATTTTTTGTAATTAGAGTGGTGGGAAGGTTTATTAGGGGGTAGGTAGTGTAGGTAGGTAGTGTAAGTGTTAATAGATTAGTGTAGAGGGGGGTTAGTTTAGATTAAATGGTTTATTGGGGGTTATAGTGTAGTGTTTGTAGTTAGTGTCATAATGGTCCTTGAGGACCATCATGGCACTTATGTGGTTAATGTTGGGTTGTAACAGGCCCATAATGGTAATAATATACCCTTATGGGACTGATGGGGTTAATTAGAGCCTTATGGTGGTCTGGATTGACCACCATGAGTTAATGGGTTAAATAGAGCCTTATGGTGGTCTGGATTGACCACCATGAGTTAATGGGTTAATTTAGGCCTTATGGTGGTCTGTATAGACCACCATGAGTTAATGGGTTAATTTAGGCCTTATGGTGGTCTGTATAGACCACCATGAGTTAATGGGTTAATTAGAGCCTTATGGTGGTCTGGATTGACCACCATGAGTTAATGGGTTAAATAGAGCCTTATGGTGGTCTGGATTGACCATCATGAGTTAATGGGTTAATTTAGGCCTTATGGTGGTCTATACAGACCACCATGAGTTAATGGGTTAATTAGAGCCTTATGGTGGTCTGGATTGACCACCATGAGTTAATGGGTTAAATAGAGCCTTATGGTGGTCTGGATTGACCATCATGAGTTAATGGGTTAATTTAGGCCTTATGGTGGTCTGTATAGACCACCATGAGTTAATGGGTTAATTAGAGCCTTATGGTGGTCTGGATTGACCACCATGAGTTAATGGGTTAAATAGAGCCTTATGGTGGTCTGGATTGACCATCATGAGTTAATGGGTTAATTTAGGCCTTATGGTGGTCTGTATAGACCACCATGAGTTAATGGGTTAATTAGAGCCTTATGGTGGTCTGGATTGACCACCATGAGTTAATGGGTTAATTAGAGCCTTATGGTGGTCTGGATTGACCACCATGAGTTAATGGGGTAATTATAGTTGCCTGGGGTTAATATTTTTAGTGCGAGTCCTTTCAGGACCTTTACGGTCCTTTGAGGACCCGCGAGGCGGGAAATTTAAAATTGAATTGCAGCAGGGTCACGATCGGTGCCGATCGGGGCCCCCCGCTGCAGGGGGTTTATGTGGGGACACTTCGGGGGTCCCGATGGGGACCCCCAGCATAGAGGGGGGTTAATTTTAAGTGCCGCGGCCGGGATTGGGTAATAGTGTGCCGCGGTCCCTTTAAGGAGCCGCGGCGGGGAATTTAAAAGTTTTAAATGCAGCGGGGGGCCTGATCTATGCAGATCGGGGCCCCCCCCTGCAATGGGTTTATGTGGGGACACTTCGGGGGTCCCGATGGGGACCCCCAGCATAGAGGGGGGTTAATTTTAAGTGCCGCGGCCGGGATTGGGTAATAGTGTGCCGCGGTCCCTTTAAGGAGCCGCGGCGGGGAATTTAAAAGTTTTAAATGCAGCGGGGGCCTGATCTATGCAGATCGGGGACCCCCGCTGCAAGGGGTTAATGTGGGGGTGCTGCAGGGGTCCCGATAGAGACCCCTGCAGCATGGGGATGTGTATAGGGTGCAGGGGGGAGCCTCACACTGCTGTCTCGGGCTGTTCCGAGGCAGCACGTAGAGGCTTTCGGATCCCTTGCGTGGACTTTTTGTCCACGTAGGGATTCTTACGATATGCGAGACTCGTGCATAGATTTAAGGCTACGTAGCTCTCTCGGAGCCTATTCTCGGCCATTTTCTCGCAGTCATATCGTAAAGCAGGCTGCGAGAGATTCGGTTCTCGCAAACAGCAGGAAAACTGCCTTTTGCGAGCACCGAGAGAACTACGAGGGAGAATTTAATAGGGCCCTTAATTTCCCCTAATACAAATTTTAAAATGTAACACCTACTTTATATCTTCCTTTATGAGCCTAATGAAAAATATCAAAAATGTGTGTCTGATTAATTAATATCCATAGTTACCATGACAGTGCCTGTGTCTAGGATGCCATGCATAACTATGAATTAATGAGAACAACATTATGTTGGGAGAATCAAATTTACTAAATGAAAAGGAGCAGTGGAGCTTTTAATCAGCTCTCTTTTAGCTTGATAGCTGCATGTTTACTCTCTATCAAATAAATACTTCTCTTTCTACCAACTTGTTGACAAGCCCATGTGAATAACTGTCACATTCAACTTCATCACATGGGCTTGTCAACAAGTTGGTAGATAAATAAATATTTACTGAATAAAATGGAGCAGTGGAGCTTGATGATCCACATGTTTTTCAAGAACATAAAATAATACATGCATACATAAAGTATAGGATTTGACAAGACAACTCAACTCATTCATCCACCTGGCCAGATTTTCTTCATTAAGATTACTTGCTATATGCTCAGTAACATTAGTTCTGTAACTTTTTTTGCAATAATGAAAATGTGTTAAATTGTTGCCAACATTTTAATCAGGTGCACTATCCAACTTAAAGTCATACTACAAATGTTAGCAGGCTTTCTTTAGTGCAGCTGCTTTCACCTTCTCCCATGCCCTAGCAATGAACCAAAGAACATCCTTCATGTTAAATCACTATAATAGTTGTTGGTTTTGCGAACGTTGGTGATGTTTGCAATATTCGACTTTGCGAGGGACGCAATGGCGAGCCTCACAAAGCGAGGCAAGCAGTTGAGGCTGCTGACTGCGAGGCCCATGGGACTTAGGTTGCACTAAGGCACTCATTGCAGGGCTATTGATGAGCGCCAGAGGGCTCGCATCACCCCCAGCTGCAATGAGTGTTGTAGGCTCTCATTTTGAGGCCGCAGGGCTCACATCACCCCCAGTACCTGGTTCCTGCCAGTAGCTGAAGCACGTACCCCCAGCTGCAATGAGCCTGCAGGGCTCGCATCACCCTCAGTACCTTGTTCCTGCCAGTAGCTGAAGCACGTACCTGGATGCAACCCTGCCAGCAGCGCCGCACTCACTGTCTTTTCCTCTGTGGCTCCCATCCTCCAGCCGGAACTACTTTCTGGACAAGCTGCGCATCGAGCAGGCGGGATGCGGATGCGAAATGAGCGGCTTGATCCAGAAAGTAGTTCCGGCCGGAGGACGGGAGCTGCAAAGAAGGTGAGTGTGGTGCTGCTGGCAAGGTTGCATCCAGGTACAAGACACAGGGGAGGGACAGGAGGGGGGAAAGGAGACAAGGGAGAAAGAGAAGGGGGAATGGAGAGACAAGGGAGGGAGAGGGGGAAGGAGA
This sequence comes from Discoglossus pictus, assembly GCA_027410445.1. Classification (NCBI taxonomy): domain Eukaryota; kingdom Metazoa; phylum Chordata; class Amphibia; order Anura; family Alytidae; genus Discoglossus; species Discoglossus pictus. The sequence goes on from CM050166.1 coordinate 255,492,542, forward strand.
CACAGATGAGGGAGATGGGGAAAAGGAGACACACGGGAGGAAGAGGGGGAACGGAGAGGGAGAAAGGAGGTACAGGAGTGGGAGAGGGGGAAAGGAGACATGGGGGAAAGTAAGAGGGGAAAGAAGTAACAGGAGAGGGAGAGGGGGGAAAGGGGACGGACGGGGGAAAGGGAGAGCGGACAAAGGGGGAATGGAGGCACAGGGGAGAGGGGGTCCACAGGAGAGGGGAGAAGGAGTACCTGGTTCCTGCCAGTAGCTGAAGCACGTACCTGGATTCAACCCTGCCAGCAGCGCCGCGCTTACCGTCTTCTCCTCCGGCCAGAACTACTTTCTGGACCAAGCCGTGCATTGAGCAGGTGGGATGCGAATGCGCAATGTGCGACTTGATCCAGAAAGTAGTTCTGGCCGGAGGACGGAGCTGCAGAGAAGGTGAGTGTGGCGCTGCTGGCAGGGTTGCATCCAGGTACATAACACAGGGGAGGGACAGGAGGGGGAAAGGGAGATGGAGAGACAAGGGAGGGAGAGCGGCGGAAGTAGACACAGGGGAGGGAGAGGGGGAAAGGAGTCACAGGGGAGAAAGGGAGAGGGGAAAAGGAGACACAAGGGGGGGGAAGGGAGAGGGGAAAAGGTAACACAGTGGGAAAGGGAAAGGGGGAAAAGAGGAACAGGAGAGGGAGAGAGGGGGAAAGGAGACAACGGGGAGGGAGATGGGGGGGAAAGGAGACACAGAGGAAGGAAAGGGGAAAAATGGAGAGGGGGAAAGGAGGTACAGGAGAGGTAGGGGGGAAAGGAAACACAGGGGAGGTAGAGGGGGAAAAGGAGAAACAGGGGAGGGAGAGGGGGGAAAGGGAGAGGGGCAAAGGAGACTCGAGGGGGAAATGGAGAGGGGCAAAGGAGACTCGAGGGAGGAATGGAGAGGGGCAAGGAGGGACAGTAGAGGGAGAGAGGTGGGAAAGGAGACACATGGGAGGGAGAGGGGGAAAGGAGGTATGGGAGAGAGAAAGGTATGGGAGGGAGAGGGGGAAAGGGAGAAAGGGGAAAGAAAGCACAGGAGAGAGGGGGAGGAGACACAGGGGAGGGAGAAGTGAGGAAAAGACACAGAGCGGGTTGGCCAAAACAAGTGACAAGTGGCGGGTTGGCCAAGGCCAGCAATAAGCGGCAAAGCCACTAATTGTGCGGCACACGATGAGCACCGAAGCCGGTCATTGCAGAGCTCGCAATTAGCACTGGCTTGCAATGAGCGCCAAAGATGATGATTGCAAAGCAGGAAAATTAAAGTACGCAGGGGGATAGGCTTGCGATGAGCGCCAAAGGTTAACAGAAGAGCAAAAACCTCACATTGTGTGGTAAACAGCATTGCCAGACTTACAATTTTATTCCCGTCATTTTTGATGGGCAATTTCCTAGTTCGTTAATAAATGTCAGTGCAGACTTTCCAGCATTCACTGTGTCTAACATACGTTTCATGAAAGTGAGCAATACTAATTGAGCATTTTATTGAGCATAGTTTTCCTTGATCTAGGGGTTGAATAAGTAACATACAGTTGGTAAATACACTTTTTAAACAATATTCTTACACAGGAGTTCAGCTTTGGAGTTGGCTGAACAGTTATCCAGAATAAGAATGATTTTGCAGTCTTCTTGTAGTCCTAAAGATGTGCAATGTGCTCTGGCTTCTGGCACAAATAAAAACAAACTTTCAAACCATTCTAAGGTAATCTTGACTGTAATCCAACCATTTTATTTGCATGTTATGTCACTGGGTACATTTTAATATCTTTCAAGGCCCTGCACCATTTACTTTTTTCTAACACTAGCTGGTTTCACCTGCATAACTGCTGCATTTGTGCACCCTGAGATGGAAAGCCTGTTCTTAGATTGTTTGAATCCTGTGAGGGCTTCTTCATCTTCTGCTGTTAATGTTTTCTTAGGTGTGCATCGCCAAAATGATGCAATTTCATCTGCATTATACCCCTGCTCAGGACTTAAGTCCTCATCAGCAACAATCTTGACAAATTCATCTACATACTCAGCACCGACTTCTTGGTTTGCAGATCCCTTTTTTTTCCACACACTTTATGGAAGGAAATTCTGTCATGCTTCTTGAGTCTTTGTAGCCATCCTTAAGTATAATTAAATTTATGTTTTTATTTAAATTATTTATGGAACAACTGAGCCTGCTCTAATATCAAGCTACCTGACAATTCCACTGCATCCCTCTGACGCTGTCAAAACCATTCCATCATCACTCGATCATGCTCATTATTCTTACCAACTTTCATTGTTTTTCTAATGCTCATTTGCTTCTTGAAATAACTGTCCACATATAAGTTCAATAGTTTTTCCCTTTGCTTCTTTATATCATAAAGAGTTGACGAACCAATATCATATATTTCATACACCTTACACACCATACACAGCTGCCATAACAGCTGACAATTTGATCTTTCTTAACAGTCACAGCTAGGGTTAAATGTACTTTAAATAGCAGAGTGTAACCAAAGCAAGCCAGCTTGTCTACACACAGCAGAACTTTCTACATGTAAAAATGTGACCGCATTAAAGCAGGTGTTGGACCATTCAATGTCTGATAATCTGTGTAATACCTGAGCATTTGAACAATTTGAAATGGATGAAATATTTCTAGAAGATATGCTATTTTGCTTAACTAGAACAAATACTGTATTTTTATTAAATATGATTTTCCGCCTGGGAGAAGATTTCGGATACAGATACTATATTTATTATTTGCTATTAAAAGGACTTTCGCAAAGGAATGCAAACTTACATTAGGTTCAGCTGAAACTTATCAGCATTTAAGGTCTGTACACCAAAAAAGTAAATGAAGAAAATGACTGCCAAAATAAAGCATAACTGTAATAGTTAAAGCCTGCGTTTATTTTTTCACATATTGCACTAGTTCTTGAAAAAGAGATAATATAAAAAGAGGACTTAAGTGGCACTTTAAAACAAGTACAAATATAAAAATCAGAAGTCTTTGGATATTGCTATGTGTATTGGAACAAAAAAACAATAAAAACAAAGAAATACATTTAATTAAAGGGCCACTATTGATGCAACAAGTTGGCTTCATTAAAAGAGAGTTACAAATTGGCTATGAATTGTGCTAGCACAGATTTTCCAAACTGTGGTCTCTGGACCACCTGTAGTAATCAAACTTCATTCAAATTGTTCATTATTCAACTGGGGTTCCAAATAATATTTAAATAAGTAGTGCAGATGTCTCTAGATTCTAAATGTCAGTGTTTATAAGTGGACAGGACATACTGTATGAAAGCACAGGTTATTTTACCTGTTAAATAACATTCAGAAAGTTGTTAAGTGGTACATTAAGCAATTGGTACATTGGCAATATAAAAATGGGACATCATGACTCTCTGCAATGCTTAAATTCAACAGCAGAGCTTGTGACTAAAGGGTCCCTGTGCAACTTCTCTATATGTCAAGTGTCAATGCTTTGCAACTGCTATACATGCAGTAGCTCTGCCACTGCTAAAGTGGTCCTTCATATACAAGTTTGGGAACTGCTATGCTAGCCATTTTTATTTATGGTAAATCTTTCCTGAGATATACAGGAAAATGTGCATGGCTCCTTTATGCTAAAAGCTTTATGTTGTAGCTCAGTGTGCTAATTTGTGAATCAAAGTGGGGGAGAGGATCTAACAGCATGAAAGACAAATAGACTGTAGTCCTGATTAGTGTATCAAAGTAGCTAATAGAATGCTCACTTGCTTAAGAATAAAGCAGAAAAGATGTTCTCTATTTCAGGAATGGTTCAATTGAAATTCAAATGTCTAGTTCAATATATACACTTTTCAATATATACAGATTTTCATGCACTTCAAAAATATCTTAAAATAATTTGATTAGTCACAGAGTCCCTTTAAAGCACTGAAAACCTTCCAGTAAATAATTAGGCTTCATTTCCTGTAGTATTGATTGCATGAATCTTCTTGTAGTCCAATGTCATCCAGTTTTCAACAATTCAAATGTGTCAATTATATGATGTTCAGCCTTCTTTATGGTCCAGCCCTCATGTCTGTATGCTTCTTCTCAAATAATTTGGCCATATCATGGGAAGACTCACAAAAATCAGTCTCAATTATTCCAGTGCTTAACACTAAATCTTATAATATAAAGCGAAAAATATTTTTGGAAACACTTTTATGTATAATTCGAAACAACATATTTAAAAGACTCACTGTACAAATACTTAATGGATATTATTCAAAATAATTATTTAATATTACAGCTTTATCAGAAAACCAATTTATTTTCAATATATTGTTTTACACCAAATAAGTATTCCTTTACGTATCTCACAAAGAAGCCTCTTTCCTAAGAGTTTTAATACTAGAAAGTAAAGTAAGTGATACATAACTAAATCACTCACTTTTCAATTCAATATGTTGACATTCTAAGGCAAAATGAAACTTCTATAAATAATGTTGCTTCAATTTAACAAAACATTCTTACATAACAGTTGACACTATTGACACTAGTAACAATTTTAGATACATTGTTTTTCCACTGTTAGCAAATTAGAAACAAAACTTATAACTAACTGCCACACTTTCCATTTTATTTTGATACAATGGTGCTACTACAAAAAAAAAAAAAACTGTCAATAATTACATAGAGGAAATATAATACTGTAAGTAAGAAACTGTGTCCCTTGAAGCGAACTTCCTATCTGGAAGACTAAGTCACCCCAAATCTAACTAGAGGTCCCTAATACTTGCAAATTACCTGAAAATCATTTGGTAAAGTGTCAATATCAACTTCAAGAAGGCAACTTATTATTAACTGGCAAACATTCCAGTTAATTTGGATACAATGGTGCTAATACAAAATAAAAAATGGCAGGAATTCCATAGAAGAAACATAGTTTGGAAACTAAGAAACTTACAGTTGCTACTTAGCAGCCACCTCACAGACACTACTACTGTGCCACCAATGCCAGCAGTCACCTCAGCCAGAGGCCACAGCATCTGCTCAAACTCTACCACCAATACCAGCTGCTACTCAGCAGTCACCTCAGCCAGAGGCTACAGCATCCGCTCAAACTCTACCACCAATGCCAGTTGGTGCACAGCAGTCACCTCAGCCAGAGGCCACAGCATCCGTTTACACTCTACCACCAATGCCAGCTGCTACTCAGCAGCCACCTCACAGAGACTACTACTGTGCCACCAATGCCAGCAGTCACCTCAGCCAGAGGCTACAGCATCCGCTCAAACTCTACCACCAATGCCAGTTGCTACTCAGCAGTCACCTCAGCCAGAGGCTACAGCATCCACTCAAACTCTACCACCAATGCCAGCAGTCACCTCAGCCAGAGGCCACAGCATCTGCTCAAACTCTACCACCAATACCAGCTGCTACTCAGCAGTCACCTCAGCCAGAGGCTACAGCATCCACTCAAACTCTACCACCAATGCCAGCAGTCACCTCAGCCAGAGGCTACAGCATCTTCTCTAACTCTACCACCTATACCAGCTGCTACTCAGCAGTCACCTCAGCATGAGGCTACAGCATCCACTCAAACTCTACCTCCAATGCCAGTTGGTGCACAGCAGTCACCTCAGCCAGAGGCCACAGCATCCGTTTACACTCTACCACCAATGCCAGCTGCTACTCAGCAGCCACCTCACAGAGACTACTACTGTGCCACCAATGCCAGCAGTCACCTCAACCAGAGGCTACAGCATCCGCTCAAACTCTACCACCAATGCCAGTTGCTACTCAGCAGTCACCTCAGCCAGAGGCTACAGCATCCACTCAAACTCTACCACCAATGCCAGCAGTCACCTCAGCCAGAGGCTACAGCATCTTCGCTAACTCAACCACCTGTACCAGCTGCTACTCAGCAGTCACCTCAGCATGAGGCTACAGCATCCACTCAAACTCTACCTCCAATGCCAGTTGCTACTCAGCAGTCACCTCAGCCTGAGGCTACAGCATCTGCTCAAACTCTACCACCAATGCCAGTTTCTGCATAGCAGTCACCTCAGCCAGAGGCCACAGCATCCGTTTACACTCTACCACCAATACCAGCTGCTACTCAGCAGCCACCTCACAGAGACTACTACTGTGCCACCAATGCCAGCAGTCACCTCAGCCAGAGGATATAGCATCCGCTCAAACTCTACCACCAATACCAGTTGCTACTCAGCAGTCACCTCAGCCAGAGGCTACAGCATCCACTCAAACTCTACCACCAATGCCAGTTGGTGCACAGCAGTCACCTCAGCCAGAGGCCACAACATCCATTTACACTCTACCGCCAATACCAGTTGCTACTCAGCAGTCACCTCAGCCAGAGGCTACAGCATCCACTCCAATGCTACCACCAATGCCAGTTGGTGCACAGCAGTCACTTCAGCCAGAGGCCACAGCATCCGTTTACACTCTACCGCCAATGCCAGTTGCTACTCAGCAGTCACCTCAGCCAGAGGCTGCAGCATCCACTCAAACTCTACCACCAACGCCAGCAGTCACCTCAGCCAGAGGCTACAGTATCTGCTCAAACTCTACCACCAATGCCAGCTGCTACTCAGCAGCCACCTCCCAGAGACTACTACTGTACCACCAATGCCAGCAGTCACCTCAGCCAGAGGCTACAGCATCCGCTCAAACTCTACCACCAATGCCAGTTGGTGCACAGTAGTCACCTCAGCCTGAGGCTACAGCATCCGTTTACACTCTACCACCAATGCCAGCTACTACTCAGCAGCCACTTCACAGAGACTACTACTGTACCACCAATGCCAGCAGTTGCCTCAGCCAGAGGCTACAGCATCCGCTCAAACTCTACCACCAATGCCAGCAGTCACCTCAGCCTGAGGCTACAGCATCCACTCAAACTCTACCACCAATACCAGCTGCTACTCAGCAGTCACCTCAGCCAGAGGCCACAGCATCCACTCAAACTCTACCACCAATGCCAGTTGCTACTCAGCAGTCACCTCAGCCAGAGGCTACAGCATCCACTCAAACTTTGCCACCAATACCAGCTGCTACTCAGCAGTCACCTCAGCCAGAGGCCACAGCATCCACTCAAACTCTACCACCAACGCCAGTTGATGCACAGCAGTCTCCTCAGCCAGAGGCCACAGCATCCGTTTACACTCAATCACCAATGCCAGTTGCTACTCAGCAGTCACCTCAGCCAGAGGCTACAGCATCTGCTCAAACTCTACCACCAATGCAAGCTGCTACTCAGCAGCCACCTTACAGAGACTACTACTGTACCACCAATACCAGCAGTCACCTCAGCCAGAGGCCACAGCATCCGTTTACACTCAATCACCAATGCCAGCTGCTACTCAGCAGTCACCTCAGCCTGAGGCTACAGCATCCGTTTACACTCTACCACCAATGCCAGCTACTACTCAGCAGCCACTTCACAGAGACTACTACTGTACCACAAATGCCAGCAGTTGCCTCAGCCAGAGGCTACAGCATCCGCTCAAACTCTACCACCAATGCCAGCAGTCACCTCAGCCAGAGGCTACAGCATCTACTCAAACTCTACCACCAATGCCAGTTGATGCACAGCAGTCACCTCAGCCAGAGGCCACAGCATCCGTTTACACTCAATCACCAATGCCAGTTGCTTCTCAGCAGTCACCTCAGCCAGAGGCTACAGCATCCATTTACACTCTACCACCAATGCCAGTTGCTACTCAGCAGTCACCTCAGCCTGAGGCTACAGCATCCATTCAAACTCTACCACCAATGCCAGTTACTGCACAGCAGTCACATCAGCCAGAGGCCACAGCATCCGTTTACACTCTACCACCAATGCCAGCTACTACTCAGCAGCCACTTCACAGAGACTACTACTGTACCACCAATGCCAGCAGTTGCCTCAGCCAGAGGCTACAGCATCCTCTCAAACTCTACCACCAATGCCAGAAGTCACCTCAGCCAGAGGCTACAGAATCTGCTCAAACTCTACCACCAATGCCAGCTGCTACTCAGCAGTCACCTCAGCCAGAGGCTACAGCATCCACTTAAACTCTACCACCAATGCCAGTTGGTGCACAGCAGTCACCTCAGCCAGAGGCCACAGCATCCGTTTACACTCTACCACCAATGCCAGTTGCTACTCAGCAGTCACCTCAGCCAGAGGCTACAGCATTCGCTCAAACTCTACCACCAACGCCAGCAGTCACCTCAGCCAGAGGCTACAGCATCTGCTCAAACTCTACCACCAATGCCAGCTGCTACTCAGCAGCCACCTCACAGAGACTACTACTGTACCACCAATGCCAGCAGTCACCTCAGCCAGAGGCTACAGCATCTGCTCAAACTCTACCACCAATACCAGCTGCTACTCAGCAGTCACCTCAGCCTGAGGCTACAGCATCCACTCAAACTCTACCACCAATGCCAGTTGCTACTCAGCAGTCACCTCAGCCAGAGGCTACAGCATCCACTGAAACTCTACCACCAATGCCAGCTGCTACTCAACAGTCACCTCAGCCAGAGGCTATATCATCTGCTCAAACTCTACCACCAATACCAGCTGCTACTCAGCAGTCACCTTAGCCAGAGACTTCAGCATCCACTCAAACTCTACCACCAATGCCAGTTGGTGCACAGCAGTCACCTCAGCCAGAGGCCACAGCATCCGTTTACACTCTACCACCAATGCCAGTTGCTACTCAGCATTCCCATCAGCCAGAGGCTACACCATCCGCTCAAACTCTACCACCAATGCCAGTTTCTGCACAGCAGTCACCTCAGCCAGAGGCCACAGGATCCGTTTACACTCTACCATCAATGCCAGTTGCTACTCAGCATTCCCATCAGCCAGAGGCTACAGCAGCCGCTCATACTCTACCACCAGTGCCAGATGCTACTCAGCAGCCACCTCACAGAGACTACTACTGTACCACCAATGCCAGCTGCTACACAGCAGCCACCACAGTTGGATGCACCCCTCGACCCAAGACCTCCTGCACGTAATAGATGGAGGAGGCGAGTGGTTCCTGAAGGTCCGGGCCAAGTGCTCAGGAAAAGGAAGTAGATGTCTGCCAGGTCAGTGTTTGTCAAACCTTTCCCCAGGAATCAACACACAGACCATGATTTGGGGGAAACACTGCGTGAATACGCGAAGCAATTTTAGGCTCCAACACCTGTTTAATATAATTTGCCTAATTTATTGAGAACTACTGGCCTAAGTCCTCCTCATCCACACTCCAAAATGACCATCATTTCATATTGATATTCAATTTCACATTATTCCTTCATATGTGACAACACACTGTGTGTGGAATCGATCTGTATGACATCATCCACGATTATGTTCATCTGTTTCATTGAGTAGATCCAGACAATTACATGGAGGGATTTCTCCAATTACATGGAGGGATTTCTGATGATGCTTTTTTTCATCCGATTCCTGTTGCAGTGGTGTAGTAATCAAATGTGACCCTGGTAGGTGCTATGCATCATGCTTATTCTGGACTATGACATTACCCCCTTCAGGTAGCCCCTTGTTCACAAGCACAATGTGGTGCACTTCTGGTATCCGCCCACACCACAGCCATGATATCATTGCAAAGTCTTGTCCATTTCTGATTGTGCTCTGTGTATGAAATACAACTTTGTTATAGTGTTATCACTGTGTCAGTGTGTTTTCAATGGTTGGGGTTATGGAACATCCACAAACATCACATTTGTGTCTCATTCCTATATGAGGCCTAGTTACTATGCAATAGGTCAATACCTCACAATAGTAATAATAGCATTAGATCTCATATAATAATACATCACATATAGTTGTATGAGCCACGCCTTTCAGCCAATCGCGTATGAGCTAGACAATTTGATTGACACTAGGCGCTTATAAATGTGATTGACACATGCCTGTGCATTGACTGTGTTGTGAGATTCATTTGATTTAGTACACAGTTCCAGGAGCAGGTGGGAGTTTGTTGTTTTTTGGTGAGAGTAGGTGGTTGAGTGAGGTACATTATATTTTTGCTTGGTTATATTCTATTTCCTAAGTATTTACACATAAGACTTATACATATTTACAGACTACACATATTTACTATACACACATTAAAAACACACATAGAGACATGTATAGAGTTAGAGCCTCCCCAATCCCACCCCCCATCCCCCACACCCCATCCCCCAATATTTATTATTACACATCGTACACTTTTGTAATACTTTTTGTTTTCTTTATCATTTTCTTGATTTGTAGGTGCACTATTTTTGGATCCTTTATATTATATTACTAGCGTATTTACACTTAAGAGTTACACATATTTACACATTACACATATTTGCAAGACACATAGGTTAAATAAGACACAGAGACATACATAGAGTTAGGACATACACCAAACACACACACACACCCATCCCATCCCCCCACACCGCATCCCCCAACACTTATTAATCACACATAGAACACACACTTTTTTGCCACACCTATATCACAGTTAACATTTTTCTGATGTATCCTTATTCTATTTTATTTTGAAGGTGGAGGGAGGAGGTAGAAGGAGAGAGGAGGGAGGAGTTGGAGAGGATAGTGGAGGAGAAGCGGCAGGAGGACATCTGGAGGGGGGAGGAGGAGGTTAGGAGTGAGGAGGGAGAGGAGGCGGGAGAGGAGGAGGAGGGAGAGGAGGAAGATAGTGTAGTGGCGGGTGGTGGATGGGGTTCTCGAACATTCGGCACCCAGAGGAGGGACTGAGGGACGGTTCCTGGTGGGGAGGGGGTAAGTTGGGGAAGGTACAGGCATCAGGGACAGGTCAGGGAGGCTGGGGTCTCTAAACACAGTTGAGAGGGCAAGGCGCTAGTGGCACAGCCAGGGCACGCAATTATTCACTCAAGGACTGGTCCTCCTGCCTGCGATCCATGCCTGACCTATCATCCTCATAGGGAGAGGAAGTCTGGTCCTAAGGCTCAGGCTTGGAAGGAGGTAGTGGCAGTGGTGGAAAAGAAGTGCAACGTGCCTAGGAGCGTGGGGTCTGTAAAAACACTGTTTCGTGGATATCAGGGCCAAGGTGAGGAGGAAGATGGCCAGAGAAGAAGAAGGACACAGCGTGACCTATAAGGAGTGGGATAAAGTCACAAGGGACCTCCTAAGACCACCGCCCGCCGCTGGAGCTTCAGCCCCAGTGGCCCAGCAGGACCCAGCCTCCATGTCAGGTGAATATGACATTCACCAAAGTGCCACCACATGTGCATCACACACACTACACATGTACATGATGACCAACAAGGACACTGACATGTCAGCTCCATGGAATTAACAATGGATAGATGGATGCGTCATTAAATCCACGAAATAAACAAATCACTGTCATTCCTGGGCACACCAACAGTAATCAAGCAATAGAGAGTCCATGCAGTTACAGACCGCAGCCAGAATCAAGATAGCGTTAGGAGCCAAGAACCATCCAGACCGTATTTTATTATTATTATTATTATTAACTTTTATTTATATCGCGCCAACATATTCTGTAGTGCTGTACAGGGGAAAAGAACAGTAAAAATACAATATTAAACTGCAGAAAGTGAAGGGCCCTGTTTTGAGCTTAGAATCTTTATAGAAAGTGCTTTTTTTCCAAAGCACCCTACAAGATTGCAAACTCGCTACTTACAATCTAAAGGGAATTTAGGTCTGGGAAGAGGTCTGGGAAGAATAAGGATAAAGAATAACAAGAGTCAGGAAGGAAGTGTGTGATGTAGAAAGGTGAAAGGTTTTATTGTGTACTTTTGAATGATCCCTAGTGGAGTGATAATATAGTCAGAAAATAGAAGGCCAGGTGACTTTCATGCCTTTATAAATTAAATCTACATTGGGGTGGGTGGGAGAGCTTATAAGATGTCCCCAGAGTGGCAGTGAGGCTGGTGCAAAAAAGAGTTGAGACTTCTTTGGGGTGATGCAAATGATAGCTAATTGGAGTTGCAATTATGAGAATCATCGATGTTCAAGCCTAGATGTCATATAGTTAGGAATGAATACATTAACCCTTTATTATGTTTAGATAATGGGCATGTTGTGGATCGGGTAGACAAATTATTGGGAGTGGCTGAAAATGAACCGGCGGTCTTGGTACATATTGGTACCAATGACAAGGTTAGTGGAAGATGGAGTGTCCTAAATAATAATTTTAAAGAACTAGGTAATACGCTAAAGGCAAGGACCTCCAATGTAGTATTTTCTGAGATACTACTAGTGCCATGTGCTAGCCCAGGGAGGCACAAGGAGATTAGGGAGGTTAATGTGTGGCAAAAGATGTGGTGCACTAAGGCACTGGGCTGACTTCTCACTTCAGTACAATCTCTACAGCAGGGATGGATTGCACCTTAATGATGAGGGAGCTTTTGTGCGAGGGTATGGGATGGTAGAATGGCTGGAGGAGTTTTTAACATAGTAGGTGTGGGGGGGGGGACTAGATATACGTAATGGGGTAGAAAGTGTACAGGGTATAACAGATGAATTAACAACTCATAGGGGAGGAGATGGGGGATGGGTAGTATAGTCAATAGGGAGGTATTACGAAGTAACTCAAGTATAGTAACAGGCACCTCAAACTACAAACTCATAACAAAAAATGTATGCTTGCTAATGCCATGCGCTTGCCAGGACAAATGGGAGAGTTAGAATTATTAACAATAATTGAAAAATGGGTTTTAACAGGCATTACCGAAATGTAGTGGGATGAATCTCATGACTGGACTGTTAATCTGGATGGTTATAAGCTATTTGGGAAAGATAGGGGCAATGGTAAAAGAGGAGGAGGGATTTGTCTGTATGTTTTAAGTTTATAGTCAGAGAAGATATTTATGGCGGACCTAGTGATAATGTTGAATGTTTGTGGGTAGACTTAAATAGCGGAGCAGCAAATTCCAAAAGAATATTAGTAGGAGTATGCTATAAACCCCCCAAATATAGCTGAAAGTGAGGAAATACAATTATTGTTACAGATTAGAAATGCAGCTAAGCATGGGCAAGTTCTAATAATGGGAGGTTTTAATTACCCTGAAATTAACTGGATAAATGAAACCAGCAGTTCATCTATGGAGAGCAGGTTCTTGAGTACACTCAGGGATCATTATCTGGACCAGGTTATACAAGAACCTACTAGCAATGAAGCTATCTTAGATTTAGTCATCACAAATAAAATTGATATGGTATCAAATGTTGAAGGGGCACAGTTTCATTTCAGATTGAATAAAAAAAAATGTTTTTTTAAGGGGCCAACAAAAACTCTTAATTTTAAAAGGGCAGATTTTAACGGTCTAGGGCAGGGGTCACCAAACTTGGTCCTGGAGGGCCGCACCAGGCCTGGATTTGTGGATATCCTTGCTGCAAACAGGTGATAATCTTGTTTCTTCAGCCATCCTGATTGACTCACCTGTTTGCAGCAAGGATATCCACAAATCCAGGCCTGGGTCGGCCCTCCAGGACCAAGTTTGGTGACCCTTGGTCTAGGGGCAGCAATACAAAGTATAGACTGGAACAGAGAACTGATAGGTAAAAATACTGAACATAAATGGACAACGCTTAAATCCTTATTCATATACCAAGTGGGAATAAAAGTATAAGGAGTAAATCAAATCCAGTGTGGTTTAACAATGATTTAAAGATCAAGATATGGAGTAAATACAGGCATTTAAATTATACAAACAAGAGGGGACAGAGACTGCTTTACGGGAGTACAAGGAAATTAACAAGCCTTTCAAAAGGGCGATTAGACTGGCTAAAATAGAAAATGAAAAATTAATTGCAAGAGTAAGACTAACCCTAAAATATTTTTTAAGTATATTAATGGGAAGAAGGCGAGGAAGGAAGCTATAGGAACATTACAATGTGTCACAGGCCGTCTGAAAATTAGTGACCAGGAAAAGGCAGATGAGCTAAATAGGTTATTTTCTTCGGTATATACAAGGGAGGTACCAGTGGTTGGGAAACTGCAACATAACGGGGCTACGCTACCTTCACCGAATAATTGGTTAACGCAGGAAGTAGTCCAAAAGAGGTTGGAAAAAACAAATGTTAATAAAACCCTGGGTCCTGATGGAATACATCCACGGGTACTGAGGGAACTGGGTTCTTTAATAGCCAAACCATTATATTTAATTTTTCAAGTTTCATTCAACACAGGGTTTTTACCAGATAACTGGAGAAAAGCAGATGTGATGCCTATATTTAAATAGAGAGCAAGAGAAAATCTGGAGAATTATAGACCAGTGAGCCTCACTTCTGTAGTGGATAAGCTTTTAGAAGGGTTAATAAGAGATAATATACAAGAAAATGTCTATTTGAACAGGATTTTAGGTAGGAGTCAACATGGATTTATGATGGATATGTCATGTTAAACAAATCTAATTAGTTTCTATGAGGAGGTTAGTAGGAACCTGGATCAAGGGAACTCAGTGGATGTAGTCTTTTTGGATTTTGCAAAGGCTTTTGACACAGTGCCACATGGGAGACTATTGTGCAAACTAAGGGATACAGGAATTGCAGTAAATATCTGCTCATGGATTGAGAGCTAAGCTAAAAGACAGGAAGCAAAGGGTTGTTGTAAATGGACTAATGTGGTAAGTGGGGTTCCTCAAGGTTCAGTATTAGGTCCTCTCCTTTTTAACATATTTATTAATGACTTAGTGGTGGGACTGGAAAGTAGTGTCTCCCTTTTTGCTGATGACACGAAGTTGTGCAAGGTAATTAAATCAGATAATGATGTGCTTTCCCTCCAAAGGCATTTACATAAAATTGAGGAATGGGCATCTAAATGGCAGATGAGCTTTAATACGAATAAATGTTCTGCAGCAAAAGTTATGCTGCTGGGAAGGAAAAATAGCCATGCAATTTATAATCTTAATGGAGAAAATATAGGGGTATCAGATATTGAAAGGGATTTGGGAGTCCTCGTGAACAACCACCTAGGTAACAGTGCTCAAAACCAAGCAGCAGCTGCAAAGGCAAATAAAATATTAGCATGTATTAAGAAGGGTATAGAAGCAAGGGAAGCAAATATAATTCTGCAACTATACACATCTCTAGTACGTCCTAATTTGGAATATGGAGTACAATTTTGGGCACCACGTCATAAAAAGGTCATTTTAGAGCTGGAAAAGGTACAGAGAATGGCAACAAAACTAATAAGGGGAATTGAGAGGTTAAGTTAGTAAGGAAGACCAAATTAGATGTATTTTCTCTAAAAAATGGTGTCTAAGAGGAGACATGATTACCCTATATAAATACATCCAGGGGCAGTATAAATATTTTGTCACGGGAGTTTTTTGTGCCAAGAGGTTTTCAACTGATAAGATGACTTCCCTTGAGGTTGGAAGTAAGAGGATTACACCTTAAAGAAAGAAAAGGGTTCTTCACAATAAGGGTGGTTAATCTGTGGAATTCTCTACCAGAGGAGGTGGTGACAGCGGATTTGATAGATAACTTTAAAAGCGGATTGGATTTATTTCTAATTAAAGAGGGAATCCAGGGAGAAATCTGATCAACAGTATCTGGGGTCAGGAAGAAATGTATTTATTTTTCCCCTTGAGACGATTGGCTAAGTTTCACTTGTTTTTTTTTTCTGTTTGCCTTCCTCTGGGTCAATTAATTATTAATTAAAAAAAACATTGAAAAAAATAAATTGTTGATTAATAATTAACAATTAATTAACAACTAATTAATTAATAACTTATCTGCATATTGCAGATCAAAGGAGATCTTAAAAGGTTGAACTTGATGGACTGAAATGTAACAACTGCAGGACTGAACAGATATTAAAATGGTCCCCGGTTACTTGATATATGCCATGTGATTGTGTTATTTATGCACTATTTGTTGTCCCAATGTAGATGTGATTGAGTGATATGTATATGAGATTATCTTTGTATTTTTAGGGTACCGATTATAGGCTCTATGAGTGTGAAGGGGTTAATATGGCAGCCATTTTAATTTCTTTGTGTTGAAATGTAATTGTGTCTATAATAGCTTTCAGCATGTTGCAGCATTCCTTTTTAGATTTTCATATACATGACCATTACAACCTATGTGATAATAAATAGCCTTATTAAATTGCGATTCGGTAAATTTAAAAGGGCTCTATTTAAGCACACAGCATATTTTTCTTACAGAAGTTTTTAGTTAGTGAACTTCTATCCAAAATGAAGGTCTTCACGAACTAAAAACTTCTGTAAAAAAAATATGCTACGTGCTTATATAGAGCCCTATTCAGTTGGCCAAATCACAATTGAATGAGGCCCGCACTCTCTACATAGATGCTCTAATTGTAACTGATATTCTGAAAAATATATAATGAACTAGTGACTTGCCCGTCAAAAATGACAGCAATAACATTTTAAGTTTGGCAATGCTTTTTCACACCCAATGCAAGTGTCTTCACCACTGAGAGTATGTTAAGGTTTTTTTTTTTTCTTGTCAATGCCCTCTATATTTTTTATTGTTATTACCTGTCTTTTTCCAAATCCTATTCCATATGTATCAAAAAGTCCAACAATTACTTGATTTATTAATCAATGTTTTTATTGTTAACATGCAACTTATATCTGTAACCAAGTCATAAACCACGTATTTTTAAATATTTAACATTTTTTTTATTGTAACATATACATGAATCTTATAATAATGAGTAAGCTTGTTTTTTAACAATATTTGTGTAATATTCAATATTGAATCCAGAAAAAACGCAAACACTAAAAAAAAAAATGTAATTCCTTCCTGACCTCAGATACTGGCAGTCGGATTACTCCCTGGATCAATAATATCTCTGTAATAATGCAGTAACAGTGCCAAAGCACCAAATACATACAATGAAAACATAAATAACTACAATGCAAGTGCTAATATATTGTGACGTATGCATAAATCTTAGAATAATGTCTACCCTTTTTTTAATCCATATTTTACTGATTTTCAGTATTGAATCCAGAGAAAGACAAAAAATCAAAACCCAATTTAAACTTAGCCAACTGCCATCAATTTGGTGAATAAATTAATTCCTTCCTGACCCCAGATACTGGCGATCAGATTACTCCCTGGATCAATAATCTCTCTCAAATTATGCAGTAACAGTACAAAACCACCAAATACATACAATCAAAACCATGAATTAAAATCAATTGAAACCTGACAAACATACTACCAAACTGTATCTACATAGAATAAAATGTGTACGTAAATACACTGAAAGTGCTAACTATATTCAATGATATTGTTGTTAACCACAATGCAGAGTCAAATTTTTGTGAAGTGGTTTATCAAGTTTTGTGAATTTTTCTTATTTTTTTTAATTTTATTAGTGGTTCTTTAAAAAGAGCCCAACCTACGAAAATGTATTTGAGATGGAACCACTGTTCTG
Organism: Discoglossus pictus; assembly: GCA_027410445.1. Classification (NCBI taxonomy): domain Eukaryota; kingdom Metazoa; phylum Chordata; class Amphibia; order Anura; family Alytidae; genus Discoglossus; species Discoglossus pictus. The sequence continues at coordinate 255,509,935 of CM050166.1, forward strand.
TCCGTGGATTAGTAATTTCTCAAAAAAGCCCAGCAGATGTAAAAGTTTGTCTTTGGGATTAAACTACTATTTTGTCTTATTCGTATATTTTCTGTTTTGTGTGTGGGTTCTTTTTTTAATATAATTTACACCTCATAATAGACAATATTTTTTGTAAATACTCAACCATCATCTCATAATTCTCCTTGACTTTCATTTATTTTAATGAAAACTTTAATGTCATTTTTATTTTTGCATCTTGAAAATGCCACATAGAGGAGACCATGGGCAAAATACAGGTTCCTCTAAAAAAAGATCCACAGACATAAAAGTTTGTCCTTGGGATTTATTTATAGTCATAGCAAATGCCATGATAATGGGAAATTGTATCCCTTGAAGGACAGAAAAGGCAAGGAAGTTTCACTTGGTGCCAAATCGATTTTTGGTATGAAAACTCATTCACCCTTATGTGTACCATTCATAATTTCTGCATGTATGAAATGGTCTCTTGAATCCTGTACAATCAATCTTGTTCCATTACAAAGTCCGTTTTTGGGGTTCATATTTCTCAGTAACATGACAATTGCTCCTTTTTTAGTTGCGAAACATGTGGTGGCATTCCAGAGGGAGTTAATGAATTGATAAATTCAGTTGTATCGTTAAATTCACTATCTCATCAGCCAGAACCGAATCTGCACTGCAATAATTTTTTTGTGGTGCATTGATTCATTTTAAAATCTCGTTATTTAGATTCAAGGCATCTTTGTTTTTGGGTGTTAATATTACTTTGTTTGCAATGTCTGAGTAATCCTCGTTATTGATAGTATTGAGGTAGTTGCAGATATTAGTGAATCTTTGCAAATAGTTTCTGATGGAATTTTGATTCATTCATCTCAAATTTGAGTAGACACTACATTCCTTCTGGAGCACTTACATAGCGAGCATCTAAATAACATGAAAGTTCATCATGTAAGATATTTTGTGCACCTTGCATAACAACAGTTACTGATCATATCCTTTGTATATATATTTATACACATATTTAATGGATTTGATAGAAGTGCAAGCTTCCACATTTATGTGTGCATTGTACTTCATCAGCAAATGTGGATTGTATGGAACTACATATCGATTATCTACATTTTTGCCCTGAAAAAATAGCATTTTTTACATAGTTACATAGCCTCATTCTATTAACGGCCGTAGGAGATGCGGGGCCGCAAGGACCGTCCGCAAGCTATTCGCCTATTCTATTCCCTTCCGGCCGGTGATTCCAGCAGGCTTGCGGCCGGCGCCTTGCTATCCCTTACGGCCGCACGCGCCGTAGGAAAGCCTTTGATCTTAAACGGCCACAAGAGTTTTGGCCGCAAGAAAGCCCCGGTTGCTATTCAATTGATCCAGGAACCCTCTCTGCAAGGCTAAAACCGAGCCGCAGCTTACTTGCACCAAAAAGGTCCCGCAGGCACACAAATAAGCACATAATAAAGCCATCCTGCACTCTGAGGAGACTATAAAGTGATTGTAGGTCTTAGTATTCATAGCACAACATTCCCCTACACTCAAATCCGTAAATACATTTTATTTTAATTTATGTCACATATCCATGTAAAAAGTCCAGAGGGCTTGGAGCACCTCAGACCCGCCCACGCTGTGGCCGGAAAATAAACAGTTAATGTAATCTCAGATTTGGGCTGATGTGCAAGCTTGAGAGGGGGATGCCAATGATCCTCATGTCCCCCATAATGATCCCTACCATTTACAGAGCTTTACAGTGCCGTCTTGAATTTCTTTTTGCTTTTAAAGATTTCTGAGCTTACGGACGATTGCAATATATATATATATATATATATATATATATATATATATATATATATATATATATATATATATATAGGGATATCCTTGCGGCGCGGTATAATTCAATTGCAAGGTAACGGGAGCCCTGCAAGGAATCGCCGATTTACGGCCGATTTACGGCCGATAACAGAATGAGGGCCATAGTATTTAAGGTTGAAAAAAGACTTTCAGTCCATCAAGTTCAACCTTTTAAGATCTCCTCTGATCTGCAATATGCGGATTAACTATCAATAATGCCCCTCCAATTATCCATGATAACCCTGAATTCCCTTTTTAATTAGAAATAAATCCAGTCCCCTTTTAAAGTTATCTATCGAATCCGCTGTCACCACCTCCTCTGGTAGAGAATTCCACAGATTAACCACCCTTACTGTGAAGAACCATTTTCTTTCTTTAAGGTGGAATCTTTTTACTTCTAACCTTAAGGGATGTCCTCTTGTCAGTTGAAAACCTCTTGGCACAAAAAGCTCCCTTGACAAATCTTTATACTGACCCTGGATGTATTTATATAAGGTAATCATATCTCCTCTTAGACGCCTTTTTTCTAGAGAAAATAAGTTTAATTTGGTTACTCTTTCTTCATAACTTAGCCCCTCCAATCCCCTTATTAGTTTTGTTGCCCTCCTCTGTACCTTTTCCAGCTCTAAAATGTCCTTTATATGAAGTGGTGCCAAAAATTATACTCCATACTCCAAATGAGGGCATACTAGAGATTTGTATAGTGGCAGAATTATATTTGCTTCCCTTGCTTCTATACCCTTCCTAATACATGCTAATATTTTATTTGCCTTTGCAGCTGCTGCTTGGCTTTGAGCACTGTTACCTAGGTGGTTGTCCACAAGCACTCCCAAATCCCTTTCAATATCAGATACACCTAGATTTGCTCCATTTAGATTATAAATTGCGGGGGCGTGGCTACTGGGCAGACTGTGCAGACGTGCCACGCAGGAGCTCTGCTGGAAAGGGCTCTGTAAAGCCCGAATTTTGGGCTAAATAATACCCCAATTGGCCCCAACATCATTGCTACCCCATCTGCTCTCATAGAGGAGCAGTTTCATACCCAACAAGTGGGGGTTTGGGCACGACCCTGGGAGCTGCAGGGTATCAGGCCTACAAGGGCCTAGGAGACCGCCGCAACGTTGGCCGCAGGGCCCTGGAGACCCCCGATCCAGTGCACCCGTGCCTTGGAGGAGTAGGAAGGCACTGAAGGACTGGGTACTCCGGTCCCTCTGAGTTCGCCGCATCGGGCAGACTGCGGGAGGAAGTGGAGTGTCGGGGCGAGGCGGCGGGAGCTGCCCCCCGCGGTCCGGGACAGCAAATTAACCCCTGCACCCTTGAAGCGGCCTGGAGGCCCTGTGCCTGGCTGGGGAGACCTGGTGGAAGGTAGGAGCGGGGGACAGAGGGGGAGGCAAGCACAGGAGCGGCAAAAAGCTGGCGGAGCCGCCATCTTGGGGCGCTGGCCCTTTTAACACCCGTGGCAGCCCTGTAACCTGTATAGGGAGGGCAATCTAGCCTCCTAACAGCAGACGCCCCTGCAATCATCACACTGCTGTGCCCCTTCTTATCCAGGAGGGGAGAGAGAAGCCACAACAGATCCAGCACAGGGGCATAAAGGCAAGTGCTCCCTCCCTACCCTGCTACCCTGCTACCCTGCTACCCTACTATCCTGATACCCTGCAAACCTGCTATCCTACCACCCTGCCCCCTTGAGTGGACTGTGCAAGTGGATTGTGCAAGAGTTAATTGGTATATTGCTGAATTCTATCTTTACATATATCCAAGTGAATACACAGGATTGTTGAATTCATAAGTGCTTGTGAGATTATTTTATAAGTGCATTCTGGCAATATAGCAGCTACAAGGACTGTGTTGAAGTGTTTGCATTTCTATAACTGCACTGCCGCCTGGTGGCCACTTGGAATCCTACAGCAAGACTTTGGCTATCTGTGAACAACAGGCAGGTGAGCACGGCGCTCTCATTGGGAGCAGAGCTGGTATACAAGCCGGCGCAAGTTGCATGCAGGGTTCAACATTGAACTATTGAGCTATTACAGTATCCCTGGAACTTCTTGGCAACTCTGACTCTCATCGCTATATAGAGATTGCTTGAGGAATTCCTGACACCTACTGACCCTAACTTAGGGGCACGCCCCTACCATGGGCTGAGAGCTAAATGGGGACATAGTTCAGCAATGCTTATAGCAGACATCTTAACTACATCTATGGAACTGGCATACCTTCCCTAGCGGAGGCAGTAGTTGGTCGGGCCCAGCATTCACTGCTTTGGCTCTCCGAAACGGGCCACCCCGGCCAAGGGTATACAAGATCATTTTTTGCCAAGAGCGACTCAGCGCCCACCCCTGGCAGACTCTCTTTCTGAACGCTCCGAAGATTTGGATCAGGAAGGGCGGCCCAACAACTAGATCTATCAGCCAAGGCTGTGGCTACGATTGAAAGACTCTTGGCTAAGGCGATTGATCCCCTGAGACAGGATCTGAGGGAATTGGGTCAGCGTACCCAACTTTTGGAAGATATGACAGACCAATTGGCGGAGGCTCAGGAAAAGGACAGGACATCGATAGCTCAAAACACTTACCAGGTTTCTGAACTCGCAGATAAGATAGAGGACCTGGAAAACCGCTCTCGCCGCCACAACATACGCATCCGCGGAATACCAAGAGCCATACAAGATCTAACCCAATACCTAAGAGACACTGTGGCTGCAATTCTTCCTGATCAGGATGAAAGCATGTGGGAAATTGAGCGAGCTCATAGAGCTTTAGGAGGCATGAGGAGTCCGGATGCCCCGAAAGATGTCATTGTCAGATTTCTGAGGCAGCAAGCTAGAGACACTCTACTCTCGGCTACAAGGAAGCTGCACGCTGTTAAGGGCCCGGACAACTCCCCTTTGCAGATCTATGCCGACCTGTCTCCTGACACCCTTAACAAAAGGACGCTAATGAAACCGGCTCTTACAATTTTGCTTCACCACAAAATTCAGTACCGATGGAACTTTCCATTTGCTCTCTCCTTCAATTTTAAGGGCACGACTTACACTACGCGTACACTGGAGGACTGCCTGTCGGTGCTACATCGCTTACAGCTTTACTCTGGGGAAATGCAGGAAACGCGGCAAGAGCAATCTCAACCACCTATCCCTAAGAGACAATGGACGCTGGTGGCAGCCCAAGTCCACAGTAAACAAGTCTCTCCTCAGGGGGGAATGAAACTTACTCTGGACAGTGCAAGGGGTCAAGGTGCTGGACACAAGGCCTGCACAGGGGATGCTAGTCAAATAACTGACCTAAGGGCGAGCTCACGTCCGGATTAGATTCTACCTGGAGCAGAATTTCATAACAAAATTTGTGATGCCAAATAGAATGTTAGATGTTAACCTATTTTTGCCTTAAGCCTTAATTCAGAAGGTTGTGTAGTTTAGGATATAAGTTTATTATTGATTGTACAGCCTGCTGGACTGTGTTCCCACCTTAAGTGGACGAATTCTTCTCCTTGCTTAGAATCTTGGAGGAGGAGTATTAGTAAAAAGTGATTGTTATTTCATGTTTTTATGTTTTTAGTTCAACAACTTCGTAGTTATAGCCTTAGAGAACGGCTAACTGTAAACTTGACACTGCTTATTCTGCTTATTTAAATGTTTTTACCTTAATGGCCTAAAGCTAACCCTCTTCTCTTCTGCATTTAAATTTCTGTTTAATGGCAGGACGACACCCCTGACAGCTGCTAACCGGCTCTCTTGGCAGAGGTTGGCTTTCCGGGCTCCCTCCCGTCTTGCTTCGTATGGCACCAGCTATCAGGTAATGACACACACAGCTAGGGTCTTACTCGTAATTTGTAATGGCTACCTCTAAGTATACTCTGCTAACCCATAACGTGAAGGGATTTAACTCCCCCTTTAAGAGGAGGAAAGCCTTCACATTTTATAAAAAACACAAACCCGCAATCATCTTCATGCAGGAAACTCACTTCTCTCAGGACAACAAGCCTACATTCTTGCACAAGGAATATCCCACTTATTTCCTGGCTACTCTCCCCACTAAGAGAGCGGGGTGTGCAATTTTGCTACATAAAAACTTCCCTTTCCAGGTAGAGAACACAAAGATAGATGGGGAGGGTAACTATGTTATGGTGACTGGCATGATTGGGGGGGTTAGAACTACACTAGTCTCCCTGTACTCTCCTACACCCTCTCCCTACGCGGTTCTGATCTCCTTATTGAAGAGAATTGAGTCTCAAGACCTGGGAAGATTGATAATTGGGGGGGATCTAAATCTTACTCTAGATCCGACTTTAGACAGGTCAGGGACCCCTGCTAGTTGTAGATTTTCCAACAAAATAAAAAGGATTAAGCTTCTACTTAACAGATTGGGTTGGTTGATGCCTGGAGGGGGCTTCACCCAGGGGATAGAGAATATACATTTTTTTCTCCAACCCATTTGACTTATTCTCGAATCGACACTTTCCTTACTAGTTCATATTTATTTGACTCCATCTTAAAATCTGAAATTGTCCCCTGCCCCTGGTCGGATCACTCCCTGGTACTTATTGAGGTGGACTTGGGCCCTAATTTACGACTCCCTTATTCTTGGAGAATGAATGAGTCCCTGTTATCCAACCCAAGTAGCAGGGAAACAATAGCCAAAGACTTAGGGGTCTTTTTTGAGACTAATGTCTCCCCTGAGACCGGAGCCGGCTGGCTTTGGGTCACCCATAAGGCCTATATCAGGGGAACCTGTATTAAGCTGGCCTCCTCCCAGAGAAAAGTTCTTAGGCAGAAGGAGGCAGACCTAACGGCGACATTAAAGAGACTGGAGAGATCAAACCAACAAAATCCCTCTCCCACGGGACGTAAGGTAATTGATAAAACCAGGTTAGAGCTAGATGGCATACTGTCACATCGTACTGAGCAGGCGATGAGAAGGACAAAGCATCTTTATTATTGGAAGGCAAATAAGCCAGACTCTCTTCTGGCTAGAAGGCTTAGCAATAAATGTTCACAACATAGAACCACTCAGATTAGGATGGTTGATAGCCACATCTCATATAGCCCTAGTGCATTTCAAAATTTTTATCAACAAATTTACTCCTCCCAGTCTCAATGCAGTGAGGCAGACATACACTCATTTCTTAGCACTCAGGACCTTCCCGTGTTATTAGATCACAATCTGGCTGACTTGAATGCGGAGGTTTCTCACGAGGAGGTTAGATCTACTATACAAGGTCTTAAATTAGGTAAATCCCCAGGGCCGGACGGCCTCACAAACCTATACAAAAAAATTTTTTAACACCTGCTTACCCCCTATTTAACGCTGCTCTTCAATGCCATATTGAATGGGGAATCTATGCCCCCTGAACTAAATCAAGCTGACATAGTCGTATTTCCTAAAGAGGGTAGGGATAATCTGGAGACTAAAAACTATCGTCCTATCTCGCTGATTAATGGAGATATCAAGATCTTAGCTAAAATTATGGCTAACCGTATATCTAAATTTTTTACCAGACTTAATTCATAAGGATCAGGCTGGGTTTATCCCTTTCAGAGAAGCAGGGGACAATGTCAGGAGGGTCTTAAATTCTCAGTATATAGCACATAAATCTCATACCCCAATGTGTCTTCTAGCTCTGGACATTGAAAAGGCTTTTGATACGGTTGAATGGCCGTATTTATACAAAATACTTGACAAGTTTGGATTTAGGGGACGCTTCATTAACTTACTAAGGAGCTACTATAACTCCCCAACAGCCAACTTGAAGCTGCCAGGAGAGCGCAGGGCAAATATCCAAATTCATAGAGGGACCAGGCAGGGGTGCCCACTCTCACCATTGCTGTTCGCGCTTGCCATGGAACCTCTTGCACAGGCGATTAGATCTCATGCAGGCATATTTGGGATTTCAGTGGGCCACCAGCACTTTAAATGCTCTCTTTTTGCTGATGATATATTGTGCACCTTGACCAAGCCCCTTCAATCGATCCCAGCTCTTATGTCAACTATAACCGAATTTAGTAATATCTCAGGTCTTAAATTAAATATAGGGAAAACGGAGGCGATGGGGTTGGGTATGGTGCAATCGGAGATTGACTCTCTCAAATCTGACTATAATTTTGTCTGGCCCGCACGTCATGTAAAATATCTAGGAGTCAAACTTACTTCTAATATAGCTGACCTATATAAGGCTAATTTCCCACCTATATACAAGTCCTTGACCGAAGACATGCAGAGATGGACGAACTATAACATTTCTTGGACGGGTCGCATAGCTGCGGCTAAAATGAGCATTCTACCCAAAGTTCTGTATCTCTTTCGAACCATCCCCATCTCAATTTCACCTACAGACCTTGATAGGTTCCAGAATAATATGTTCAGGTTCATATGGGGAAATAAGCGCCCTCGTATCTCTAGACAGGTGATGTTTAGGCAGAAAAATAGAGGTGGACTTGCTTGCCCAAATTTAAAGCTTTATCTTAAAGCCGCTCAATTGGCCCACCTTCCCAGGGCACACTCTAGAACACACCAACCAGCCTGGGTTTTTATGGAAAAATCAGCAAATGTTCCCACACAGTTGGGATAAGCTGATTTGGATCCCAAAAGAACTAGCCCCATTCACAACTCATCAAAATCCTATGATTTCACAAACCCTTCGTGCATGGGGGTGGGCCAATTCTAAATCCAGGCGGTTACTTCCTACAGGGCTATCCCCGATGATGTCAGTCATGTCTTTCCCACAAATTTTGGCAGACTCGAATGACATATCTAAATTTTGGTGGACTTCTAGAAACTTAGACCGAGTAGGGAACTGGTTTATGAACGATAGTTTGCTGACGTACGACCAATTCTGTACAACCCACGACCTACCTGTCACAGAATTCTATAATTACCTGAAAATTAGGAGCTGGGTCAGAAAGAGTTCAAGAGAACTTGGGCATCCTAGGGCCTCCTGGATGTCCGTTATATGCAAAAGCCTACCCCTTACCAAGGGGATTCTGGGCTCACTATATGACACCTTTCTTAACTTCACTAGCGTCCAAAAACCCAGGTATTTTACACAGTGGGAGAGGGATCTTGGGGTGGAGTGGGACTGGGGTAGATGGTCAGAATCCTGTTCCAGTCTCTCTAGAGGCTCTCTTAATTCGGCTCTACTGGAGACGTCCATTAAGGTTTTGCATAGAGTTTATTGTACACCTGACAAATTACAGAAGTTTAAACCATCAGAAAGCAATAAATGCTTTAGGGGGTGCCAAAACATAGGGGATCACATACACATATGGTGGTCATGTTCATCCGCTCAGAAAATCTGGGGGCAATTAGCCCAATTAGCTTCCACACTTTTCAACAAGGCAGTTACGCCCTCGATGGAATCCTGCCTGCTGGGGATTCGAGTTGAGGATTTATCTAAAACACAGAATAAACTATATCAATTAATGGCGGTAGCTACTAAGACACACATGGCCAGGAGTTGGAAGAAAGAGACTCTTAACTTTACAGAGGTGATTAGTAAGATCAATCATTTACTTATAAATGAGCGATTAACTTATATCATACTAGACGACATTGCCCAATTTCAGGCAATTTGGGAACCCTGGTTGGCTTCTTCATTCAGTATTCCCTTAGTATGATAACATATCACATCATACAATCTTTACACTTTGGCAAAGGAGATCTGGTGGAGGAGCTGGAGGCGAGGGGGGGTCCGGAAATCTACTGACGGAGCGATGGAGGTGGGTGTCAGTTGTATTGGGATGTCTTAACGAGGTATGTGTTGAGGGCTCATTTGGGCGGATGCACTGGATTAGCTCTGTACTTTATGCGAAGATAGCAGTGTAATGGTCTAGTTATTAAACCTGATATTTGTAGCTTTCTCTTTTTAATTTGCGCTTACTGGATGTTTTACCTTGCATTGTTTTTTTTTTTTGTTTTTTCTCTCTCTTCTCTAATTTTTTATTTTTATTATTTCTTTTATTTCTTTTCTTTACTTTATGTTATGTTATTTCAATTGAAATGTTAACTGTGACTCATGTTACCTTAATAACTAAAAAAGGAAAAATGGAAGGCCTAGTCAGTTAATGATGGGAAACTATTGTACTGCGAATGTTAGCGTATCTTAACTGACTAATTACAGTTGTGTTAAATGTTTTATTGTGCATTGCCTTCTAATAAAAGTCTATTTAAAAAAAAAAGATTATAAATTGCATGGCTATTTTTCCTTCCCAGATTCATAACTTTACATTTATTCGTATTAAATCTCATCTGCCATTTAGATACCCATTCCTCAATTTTATGTAAATCCCTTGGGAGGGAAAGCACATCACTATCTGATTTAATTACCTTGCACAACTTCATGTCATCAGTGAAAATGGAGACACCACACTCCAATCCTACCTCGAAGTCATTAATAAATATGTTAAAAAGGAGAGGACCTAATACTGAACCCTGAGGAACCCCACTTACCACATTAGTCCAATCTGAGTATGTTCCATTTACAACAACCCTTTGCTTCCTGTCTTTTAGCCAGCTCTCAATCCATGAGCAGATATTTACTGCAATTCCTGTATCCCTTAGTTTGCCCAATAGTCTCCCATGTGGCACTGTATCAAAAGCCTTTGCAAAATCCAAAAAGACTGCATCCACTGAGTTGCCTTGATCCAGGTTCCTACTAACCTCCTCATAGAAACTAATTAGATTTGTTTGACATGACCTATCCCTCATAAATCCATGTTGACTCCTACTTATAATCCTGTTCAAATAGACATATTCTTGTATATTTTCCCTTATTAACTCTTCTAAAAGCTTCCCCACTACAGAAGTGAGGCTCACTGGTCTATAATTCTCCGGATTTGCTCTTGCTCCCTTTTTAAATATAGGTATCACATCAGCTTTTCTCCAGTCATCTGGTAGAGACCCTGTGTTGAGTGAATCTTCAAAAATTAAATATAATGGTTTGGCTATTACAGAACCCAGTTCCCTTAGTACCCTTGGATGTATTCCATCAGGACCCGGGGCTTTATTAACATTAATTTTTTCCAACCTCTTTTGGATTACTTCCTGTGTTACCCAATTATTTGGCAAAGGTAGTGTTGACCCATTATGTTGCAGTGTCCCAACCACTACCCATCTGCCTTTTCTAGGTCACTAATTTTCAGACAGCCTGTTTCACATTCTAATGTTCCTATAGCTTCCTTCCTCGCCTTCTTCCCATTAATACTTAAAAATTATTTTAGGGTTAGTCTTACTCTCTTTTGCAATTAATTTTTCATTTTCTATTTTAGCCAGTCTAATCGGCCTTTTGCAAGCCTTGTTGATTTCCTTGTATTCCTGTAAGGCAGTTTCTGTCCCCTCTTGTTCTTATAATTTAAATGCCTGTTTTTTACTCCGTATCTTGATCTTTAAATCATTGTTAAGCCACATTGGATGGGATTTACTCCTTTTACTTTTATTCCCACACGGTATATGTCGATGTGTATGTATATTTAGTAAGGATTAAAATGTTGTCCACTTGTTCTCTGTCCCAGTCTATACTTTGTATTGCTGCCCTTAGACCATTAAAATCTGCCATTTAAAAGTAAAAGTTTTTGTTGGCCCCTTAAAATTGAGTTTTTTTGTCCTTCTCTTCTTTTATATAAAGGGTATCCATCACAATTAGCATACTTTTGCAGTTGAAAATATTTTGGGAAATCTTCGGTGCATTTTTTATTTAACATACATGGAGATTGTGGATTAATATCTAAACATGGACCGTGAATCATTCTATGTGTTACAATTTCATACAGTTTTGAATGCTTTTCTGGATGTGGAAGTTCAGCAATAATTACTGAATCCTCTCTCTCTGCCGTGTTCAATGTATCTATTTCTTGGAGGATCAAAAGTATGTGTGCATGTGGAAGGCCTCTTTTTTAAAATTCAAAATGTTGTAAAAAAAAGCCACACATTTCCCAAATAACTGTGCAATAGTTACATAGTTACCTAGAGCCTCATTAAATTAGCCCTCTTAGTTCTCTCGTTCCTCGCAAAAGGCAGTTTTTTGCTGTTTGGAGGACCGAATCCCCAATACGTCCCTCGCAGCCTACTTTGCGAAGTGACTCCGAAAAATGGCCGAGAATAAGCTCAGAGAGAGCTACGGAGTCACACGCAGCCATAAAACTATTAGGTGAATCTCGCACCTCGGAAGAATCCCTATGGGCACAAAAAGTGCTAGCAAGGGATCCTAAAGCCTCTACGTGCTGCCTCGGAGCAGCCCAAGACAGCCGTGTGAGGCTCCCCCTGCTCCCTATACACATCCCCATGCTGCAGGGGTCCCTATCGGGCAGAAGAGGAGGAGGCCGAGGACATTGCGGGGAGGTAAGTTGAATGTATATTATGTTTATTTTACTTTATTTTGTGTCTATATGTTTTATTAATGTAATGAGTTTTTTTAACAGGGGCCGCGCCGGAGAAGAAGAAAAGAAGAATGACGTGACATGCTGGAAAGGTGAGTAGAGTATTTAGAATGTGTATAATGTTTATTTATTTTATGTTAATGTATTGAACTAATATTTTTTTTGTTTTTCCCCTAGGTTGGTGATCTGAGGGGACATCTACAAAGGTAAGTGGTCTTAATTATTTTATTTTACCTTAGAATTAGGGTTTCTGTATGTAGTTAGGATTTATTGTATATTAGATAGATAGGGGGATGTATTTTAGATAGTTAGGATTTATTGTATATTAAATAGATTGTATGTTAGATAGATAGGTGGTATTGTATTTTATTGTGTATGTCTTTCATTTTCAGGTGTGTATTTTTTTTTTTCTGTAGTGGGGGGTTGTAATGTATTTTTTTTTATTTTCTGTAATGATACTTTTTTATTTTTTGTGACATGTTTTTTTTATTTTCTGTAAGGTAGGTTGTTTTTTTTTGTGAGTTAGGTTTTCTTATTTTCTTTCATTAGAGTGGTGTTTTTTTTTTATTAGGGGGTAGGTAGGTAGTGTATGTGTTAACATGTTAGTGTAGAGGGGGGTTAGTTTAGATTTAATGGTTAATTGGGGGTTATAGTGCAGTGTAGTGTTTGTACGTAGTGTTATGATGGTCCTTAAGGACCATCATGGCACTTATGTGGTTAATGTTATGGTTTTAACAGCCCCATAAGGGTCATAATATACCCTTAAGGGACTAATAGGGTTAAATAGAGGCTTATCGGGGTCTGTATTGACCCCCATTAGTGAAAGGGTTAATTAAAGCTTATGGTGGTCTGTATTGACCCCCATGAGTGACAGGGTTAATTAAGGGCTTATGTGGGTCTGTATTGACCCCCCCATGCGTTATGGGGTTAATGAAGGGCTTATGGTGGTCTGTATTGACCCCCATGAGTTATGGGGTTAATGAAGGGCTTATGGGTGTCTGTATTGACCCCGGTGAGCTATAGAGTTAATGAAGGGCTTATGGGTGTCTGTATTGCCCCCCATGAGTTATGGGGTTAATGAAGGGCTTATGGGGGTCTGTATTGACCCCCATGATTTATGGGGTTAATTAAGTGCTTATGGGGGTCTGTATTGACCCCAATGAGTTATAGGGTTAATTAAGTTCTTATGGGTGTCTGTATTGACCCCTATGAGTTATGGGGTTAATGAAGGGCTTATGGGGGTCTGTATGGACCCCTATGAGTTATAGGGTTAATGAAGGGCTTATGGGGGTTTGTATTGACCCCCATGAGTTATAGGGTTAATGAAGGGCTTATGGGGGTCTGTATTGACCCCCATGAGTTATAGGGTTAATGAAGGGCGTATGGGGATCTGTATTGACCCCCATGAGTTATAGGGTTAAGGAAGGGCTTATTGGAGTCTGTATTGACCCCCATGAGTAACAGGGTTAATTAAGGGCTTATGGGGGTCTGCATTGATCTCCATGACTTATTGGGTTAATTTAGGGCTTATGGGGGTCTGTATTGATCCTCATGAGTTATAGGGTTAATGAAACGCTTATGGGGGTCTGTATTGACCCCCATGAGTTATAGGGTTAATGAAGGGCTTATGGGGGTATGTATTGACCCATATGAGTTATGGGGTTAATTAAGGGCTTATGGGGGTTTATATTGACCCCCATGAGTTATAGGGTTAATGAAGAGCTTATGGGGGTCTGTTTTGACCCCCTGAGTGACAGGGTTAATTAAGGGCTTATTGGGGTCTGTATTGACCCCCCCATGCGTTATGGGTTTAATGAAGGGCTTATGGAGGTCTGTATTGACCCCCATGAGTTATAGGGTTAATTAAGGGCTTATTGGGGTCTGTATTGACCCCCCCATGCGTTATGGGTTTAATGAAGGGCTTATGGAGGTCTGTATTGACCCCCATGAGTTATAGGGTTAATGAAGGGCTTATGGGTGTCTGTATTGACCCCCATGATTTATGGGGTTAATTAAGTGCTTATGGGGGTCTGTATTGACCCCCCATGCGTTATGGGGTTAATGAAGGGCTTATGGGGGTCTGTATTGACCCCCATGAGTTATAGGGTTAATGAAGGGCTTATGGGGGTCTGTATTGACCCCCCATGAGTTATAGGGTTAATGAAGGGCTTATGAAGCTCTGTATTAACCCCCATGAGTTATAGGGTTAATTAGGGGGTTATGGGTGTCTGTATTGACCCCCATGAGTTATTGGGTTAATTAAGGGTTTATGGGGATCTGTATTGACCCCCATGAGTTATTGGGTTAATTAAGGGCTTATGGGGGTCTGTATTGACCCCCATGAGTTATGGGGTTAATGAAGTGATTATGGGGATCTGTATTGACCCCCATGATTTATGGGGTTAATTAAGTGCTTATGGGGGTCTGTATTGACCCCCCATGCGTTATGGGGTTAATGAAGGGCTTATGGGGGTCTGTATTGACCCCCATGAGTTATAGGGTTAATGAAGGGCTTATGGGGGTCTGTATTGACCCCCCATGAGTTATAGGGTTAATGAAGGGCTTATGAAGCTCTGTATTAACCCCCATGAGTTATAGGGTTAATTAGGGGGTTATGGGTGTCTGTATTGACCCCCATGAGTTATTGGGTTAATTAAGGGTTTATGGGGATCTGTATTGACCCCCATGAGTTATTGGGTTAATTAAGGGCTTATGGGGGTCTGTATGGACCCCTATGAGTTATAGGGTTAATGAAGGGCTTATGGGGGTTTGTATTGACCCCCATGAGTTATAGGGTTAATGAAGGGCTTATGGGGGTCTGTATTGACCCCCATGAGTTATAGGGTTAATGAAGGGCGTATGGGGATCTGTATTGACCCCCATGAGTTATAGGGTTAAGGAAGGGCTTATTGGAGTCTGTATTGACCCCCATGAGTAACAGGGTTAATTAAGGGCTTATGGGGGTCTGCATTGATCTCCATGACTTATTGGGTTAATTTAGGGCTTATGGGGGTCTGTATTGATCCTCATGAGTTATAGGGTTAATGAAACGCTTATGGGGGTCTGTATTGACCCCCATGAGTTATAGGGTTAATGAAGGGCTTATGGGGGTATGTATTGACCCATATGAGTTATGGGGTTAATTAAGGGCTTATGGGGGTTTATATTGACCCCCATGAGTTATAGGGTTAATGAAGAGCTTATGGGGGTCTGTTTTGACCCCCTGAGTGACAGGGTTAATTAAGGGCTTATTGGGGTCTGTATTGACCCCCCCATGCGTTATGGGTTTAATGAAGGGCTTATGGAGGTCTGTATTGACCCCCATGAGTTATAGGGTTAATTAAGGGCTTATTGGGGTCTGTATTGACCCCCCCATGCGTTATGGGTTTAATGAAGGGCTTATGGAGGTCTGTATTGACCCCCATGAGTTATAGGGTTAATGAAGGGCTTATGGGTGTCTGTATTGACCCCCATGATTTATGGGGTTAATTAAGTGCTTATGGGGGTCTGTATTGACCCCCCATGCGTTATGGGGTTAATGAAGGGCTTATGGGGGTCTGTATTGACCCCCATGAGTTATAGGGTTAATGAAGGGCTTATGGGGGTCTGTATTGACCCCCCATGAGTTATAGGGTTAATGAAGGGCTTATGAAGCTCTGTATTAACCCCCATGAGTTATAGGGTTAATTAGGGGGTTATGGGTGTCTGTATTGACCCCCATGAGTTATTGGGTTAATTAAGGGTTTATGGGGATCTGTATTGACCCCCATGAGTTATTGGGTTAATTAAGGGCTTATGGGGGTCTGTATTGACCCCCATGAGTTATGGGGTTAATGAAGTGATTATGGGGATCTGTATTGACCCCCATGAGTAATGGGGTTAATTTTAGTTGCCTGGGGTTAATATTTTTTAGCGTTGAGTCCTTTCAGGACCTTTACGGTGTGAGGACACTTTGGGAGTCCCGATGGGGACCCCCAGCATAGATGCGGGTTAATTTTAGGAGCCGCGGCCGGGATTCCTAATAATGTGCCGCGGGCCTTTAAGGAGCCGTGGCGGGGAATTTAAAACTTTTAAATGCAGCGGGGGCCTGATCGGTGCCAATCGGGCCCCCCGCTGCAAGGGGTTAATGTGGGCGGGCTGTGGGGCTCCAGATGGGGACCCCAGCATAGAGGGTGGTTAATTTTAGGTGCCGCGGCTGGGATTGCCAATACTGTGCCGTGGGCCCTTTAAGGAGCCGCAGCCGGGAATCTAATACTTTTAAATGCAGCGGGGTCCTGATCTATTAATTTTAGGTGCCGGGGGGGGGGGGGGTAGTTGGAGTACCGCCACGGCAGGGCTTATGTCTGGGACTGCAGCAGAGGTCCCGTTTAGGCCCCCCGCAGCAATTTATGAGGTGTGGGAGCCTGTGAGATCATCTTGCAGGCTGTCAATCCTCATGTACATTTTCGCAGTGTTCATACGGACGGCCCTTGCTCGCAGCAGGGCTAATTTAATAGCGTTGTAACTTAGAAATTTGCAGTACGTAGGAGATACAGTAAGTAGAAGCCTCTTATCTACAAGGCTCGTTTTTAATAAGGCTGCTAGTAATTAAGGTTGAATAAAGACTTTCAGTCCATAAAGTTCAACCTCTTAAGATCTCCTCTGATCTGCAATATGTGGATTAGTTATTAATTAATTAGTTGTTAATTAATTATTAATCATCTATTTAATTACCGTATTGGTCCGAATATAAGCCGCACCTTTTTTTCCGATTTACGAGCTTGCCAGTTACGGGTGCTGCTTATATTTGCAACCGTAAAAAAATGACTGCCGTTTTGTGGGCTTTGCGAGACAGGCGTGTGGCTTATATTCGCGAGCGCAAAATGACAATGGCAAACGCCAATTTGCGCGCTTGCGAGTTAAGGGTGCAATTTATATTCGCGAATGTGAAATGACTGCTGATTTGTGGGCTTGAGACTGCGGTATTGTAGCAATTGAATAGCGATTTATGGTTTTAGTGATTCCTGTAAGCCTTTAACCTGCAAAAGAAGTTACAGTACTAATTCGAAAGCCTGTTTCTTGCCATGGCTAATCACTTGGAGACAGTATTTTTCTCTCCAATTTTAAGGGTGCGGCTTATATTCGAGTACTATCTTTTTTCCATTTTTTCCCCTAGAATTTTACAGGTGCGGCTTATATGTGGACCAATTCGGTATTTATTTATTTTTAATTATTACACAGTAAAAAAACAAACAAGTGAAACGTAGCCAATCGTATCAAAGGGGAAAAAAATTGATTCCTTCCTGACCCCAGATACTGGCAATCGGATTTCACCCTGCATCAATACTCTCTCTCTAATTATCCAGGATAACCCTTAATTCCCTTTTTAATTAGAAATAAATCCAGTCCCTTTTTAAAGTTATTAATCAAATCCGCTGTCACCACCTCCTCTGGTATAGAATTCCACAAATTTACCACCCTTACTGTGAAGAACCATTTTCTTTCTTTAAGGTGGAATCTTTACTTCTAACCTCAAGGGATGTTCTCTTGTCAGTTGAAAACCTCTTGGCACAAAGAGCTCTCTTGACAAATCTTTATACTGAACCTGGATGTATTAATATAAGGTAATCATATCTCCTCTTAGTTGCCTTTTTTCTAGAGAAAATAAGTTTAATTTGGTTACTCTTTCTTCATAACTTAGCCCCTCCATTCCCCTTATTAGTTTTCTTACCATCCTCTGTACCTTTTCCAGCTCTAAAATGTCCTTTTTATGAAGTGGTGCCCAAAATTGTACTCCATATTCCAAATGAGGGCGTACTATAGATTTGTATAGTTGCCAAATTTTATTTGCTTCCCTTGCTTCTATACCCTTCTTAATACATGCTAATATTTTATTTGCCTTTGCAGCTGCTGCTTGGCTTCCAGCACTGTTACCTAGGTGGTTGTCCACAAGCACTCCCAAATCCCTTTCAATATCTGATACACCTAGATTTGCTCCATTAAGAATATAAATTGCATGGCTATTTTTCCTTCCCAGATGCATAACTTTACATTTATTCGTATTAAATCTCATCTGCCATTTAGATGTCCATTCCTCCATTTTATGTAAATCCCTTTGGAGGGAAAGCACCTCATTATCTGATTTTATTGCACAACTTCGTGTCATCCCTCGAAAATGGAGACACTACTTTCCAGTCCCACCTCTAAGTCATTAATAAATATGTTAAAAAGGAGAGGACCTAATACTGAACCCTGAGGAACCCCACTTACCACATTAGTCCAATCGGAGTATGTTCCATTTACAACAACCCTTTGCTTCCTGTCTTTTAGCCAGCTCTCAATCCAGGAGCAGATTTTTATTGCAATTCCTGTATCTCCTAGTTTGCACAATAGTCTCCCATGTGGAACTGTATCAAAAGCCTTTGCAAAATCCAAAAAGAGTTACTAATTAGATTTGTTTGACATGACCTATCCTTCATAAATCCATGTTGACTCCTACTTATAATCCTGTTTAAATAGACATATTCTTGTATATTATCTCTTATTAACCCTTCAAAATATTTCCCCACTACAGAAGTGAGGCTCACTGGTCTATAATTCCCCGGATTTGCTCTTGCTCCCCTTTTAAGTATAGGTATCACATCTTTTTCTCCAGTCATCTAGTAGAGACACTGTGTTGAGTGAATATTGAAAAATTAAATATAATGTTTTGGCTATTACAGAGCCCAGTTCCCTCAGTAACCTTGGATTTATTCCATCAGGACCCGGCTTTATTATCATTTATATTTTCAACCTCTTTTGGATTACTTCCTGTGTTAACCAATTATTTGGCAAAGGTAGTGTAGCCCCATTTTGTTGCAGTGTCCCAACCACTGGTACCTCCCTGGTTTATACCGAAGAAAATAACCTATTTAGCTTATCTGCCTTTTCCTGATCACTAATTTTCAGATGGCCTGTGTCACATAGTAATGTTCCTATAGCTTCCTTCCTCGCCTTCTTCCCATTAATATACAAAAAAAATATTTTTGGGTTAGTCTTACTCTCTTTTGCAATTCATTTTTCATTTTCTATTTTAGCCAGTCTAATAGCCCTTTTGCAAGCCTTGTGTATTTCTTTGTACTCCCGTAAAGCAGTCTCTGTCCCCTCTTGTTTTTATAATTTGAATACCTGCTTTTCACTCCGTATCTTGATCTTTAAATCACTGTTAAGCCACATTGGATGTGATGTACTCCTTTTACTTTTATTCACACTTGGTATATGGTGATAAGTATGTAGATTTAATAAGGATTTCAATGTTGTCCATTTATATTCAGTATCTTTACCTGTCAGTTCTCTGTCCCAGTCTATAATATCAATATAATTCAATATCAAATGAGACTGTGTTGTGATCACTGTTTCCAAAAGGTTGCCCTATTTCAAGATTTGATACTACATCAATATTATTTGTGATCACTAAATCTAAGATAGCTTCATTTCTATTAGGCTCTTGTATAACCTGGGCCAGATAATGATCACTGAGTGTACTCAAGAACCTGCTCCCCTTAGCTGAACTGCTGGTCTCATTTATCCAGTTTATTTCAGGGTAATTAAAATCTCCCATTATTAGAACTTGGCCATGCTTAGCTGCATTTCCAATCTGTAACAATAATTGTATTTCCTCACTTTCATATATATTTGGGGGTTTATAGCATACTCCTACTAATATTCTTTTGGAATTTGCAGCTCCTCTATTTAACTCTACCCACAAACATTCAACTTTATCACTAGTTCCACCATAAATATCTTCTCTGAATATAGGCTTAAATTCAGGCTTAACATACAGACAAATCCCTCCTCCTCTTTTACCATTGCCACTATATTTCCTTATAACCATCCAGATTAACAGTCCAGTCATGAGATTCATCCCTCCACAGTTTCGGTAATTCCTATTAAATCCCATTTTTCATTAATTGCTAATAATTCTAACTCTCCCATTTTTCCTGACAAGCTTCTGGCATTAGCAAGCATACACCTTATGTTATGAGTCTGTAGTTCTGAAGTGCCTGCCCCTGTACTTGAATTACTTAGTACTACCTCCCTATTGACTATACTACCCCTCCCCCCATCTCCTCCCCAATGAGTTGTTAATTCATTCCTTATACCTTCTACACTTTCTACCCCATTACTTATATCTAGTCCCTCCCCCAACTACTATTTTAAAAACTCCTCCAGCCTTTCTACCATCCTATCCCCTAGTACAAAAGCTCCCTCATCCTTAAGGTGCAATCCATCCCTACTGTACAGATTGTACCAAAGTGAGAAGTCAGCCCAGTGCTCTAAAAACCCAAACCCCTCCTTAGTGCACCACATCTTTATCCATGCATTAACCTCCCTAAGCTCCTTCTGCCTCCCTGGGCTAGCACGTGGCACCGGTAGTATCTCGGAAAATACTACCTTGGAGTTCCTTGCTTTAAGCTTATTCCCTAGTTCTTTAAAACCATTCTTTAAGACACTCCATCTTCCACTTACTTTGTCATTGGTACCAATATGTACCAAGACCGCCAGTTCATTTCCAGACCCTTCAAATAATTTATTCACCCGATCCACAACATGCCGAATCCGAGCACGTGGGAGACAGCAGACTGTTTGATTGCTTCGATCTGGGTGACAAATCACTGTTCCTACCTTCCTAATAATAGCGTCCTCTACCACCAAAACCTGTCTGTTGCTCTGGCTACTCTGCCCTCTTTCTCCTGTAGTAGAACTGTTCTCCTGGCTCCCGGCATTCCTGAATGGACATTCCCAACAGTTTCACTCATTCTGGCAAATCTGTTGGTGATTGTCAACTCAGAACTATCCTACCTCCTCCTCCTGGTCCCTCTTCTTCCCCTTGTAACTGTAACCCAGCTACCTCCCTGGACATCCTCACTATCCCCATCTCCACCCTCCATGCTAGGCCCAGCTAAACTGTGCTCAGAGCAATATCACTCAGTGCTGCAATTCTCCTCTCTAGTTCTCCAATGTGAGCTTTCAGAGAGGCAACATGCTCACACCTGTCACAGAGGTATGGACTCTGGATCATCTGTTCTAGTAGTGCATACATATGACAGGATGTGCACTGAGTGAGGTTGCCACTGACTGATGATTACCAGTTACAAAAATACAGTGAGAAAACAAATAAATGTATTTATATAAAGATTGTTTTTCTGCACCTTAACCTAAACAAAACATATATATATATATATATATATATATATATATATATTCTATTTTTTCTCATAATACCCATTTTCTTAGAACGCCTTCCTTTTAGTTATACTCCCTCACTTACACACTAACTGCACTTACACTAGAAATGTTTGCAAGCTCCCAGGTTTGCTCCTTCCCCTGTTAAAATAGACCCTGCTACTAACCTGCAGAATGATTACAGACCACAGCACAGAAAACACTCTTTAGCTTCCTGCACTGATTCACAGTTTAGATTCAAAGAGAACACCACACAAGTGCACACAGATATACTTTTTCACAGGCCAAACCACACCCACTATCACCTGGACAATGATTACATAGCACAGGACAGAAAACACCCTTCAGCTTCCTGCACTGATTCATAGATCAGATTCAGATCTTGATTCTGACTTTGGTCTGTAACTGCATAGGCTGCAGTGTCACACCCATACGTGGAATGACAGTGATTTGTCAGCTTCATGGATTTAATGACGCATGTCAGTTTCCTTGTTGGTCATCGTGTACATGTGAAACAACGGAAAATCTGTTGCATACAAGTATAAAAATAAAGTAATACTGAGGGACAAAAGTTGCTATAACAATATGTCAAGAAAGAAAGAAAAAAGAAAAAGGCAACTGAATCTGAAGCTCAGAACATATAACATGCCATACTAATCAGAATGACTATCTTATAACAAGAGAGAAAGGAATGGCATAACTGTCAGATAGGGTAATTAACCTAACATAAAAACATATTACATAACAATAACAATTACTAAATAGTAGTAAATAGTAGCATCACTACCAAAAGGTATTAATAAACACTCTTCTGATATAATAATAAATGCTCAAATAATTGGGCAAGGGTATCACTAATGATCTTAATACAATATATTTAATTAGCTTACAATTAGCATACAATATGGGAACTAATGATGCATATATTCTCATGCATTTCAATAACAATAGTGGGTACTCAGTAGTCTAACACAGTATCAAAAAAACTCTTCCTGCAACATGCATTTTATGTAATAAGGTAACAAAAAGTGTGAGTCATTATGACCACAATATACTCAAATATTGCTATAAAGGTATGTGATAAAGAGGACTGTGCAATGAAAGACCTACCCCGTATGAGCTGGGAGCCCTGGTGAACATAGAACAGGCTCCAAGCCATCACTCACTGCGTTGCCGCATTACCGTCATGCTGGTGCCGGCGTGTGACGTCGCTCGTCAGCGACGCCGCAGGTCAGATGACATATGCATTCCAAGCGTTCCAAATTTGTGCATGCGCACAGCCGGAGCGCTTTTCGCAACACAGTGCATGTCAAGGCTGAGTATGAAGTAGGAAAAAGGGAGCTTTATAGTACCACACTATCACGTGAAAATTAACCTATTATGGTATGGCACTGAAGTGAGCGCTGACTTGGAACAAACTTGTGTGTTAATAAAAAAGAAAACAATAAACAAAAATCAATACTCATGACACAAAAAGAGAAATAATAATAAAACAAATATAAGATCAAACAAAAATTAAATAGCAGCAACACATCGTAATGAAATTTATGATGGTCAGATATCAATTAAAAAAGTCTTGAGATATTCAAAGAAGTAAAGACAGGGGGAAAAAAGAGAAGGGAGGAGGGGCATATATCAAAAAGTACCCATCTCATAAAAAAACTGTATAATTTATGTTCTCATTCAATCCCATTGGGGCCATGGTATTCAATAGAAAAATCCAACGGCTTTCAGCCCTTAATATGGCATCTTCCAGGTTACCACCTCTTATAACAAGGGATATCTGCTGTACCATCCAACATTTCATGACTCCAGCGTTGGAATTATGGAATCTTAAAAAATGTCTTGCAACAGAGGTTGCCCTGTTGTAAATCTTTCCCATCATTTTTGATATTCCGGGCATGTTCACCTATTCTTTTTCTTATTGATCTCCCTGACCATTATTTGGGTTTAGAAATTGTTATTGTTATTTAATATGTTTTATGTTAAGTTGATTACCCTATCTATGATAACTAATGTATGTTGTGTTGCTTCCCTATGTGCGATTGACTTGTGTTTTATTCTGTGTGTTGCATGTTTGGTTCATGAAGTGTAAAATAGTTTAGAATGTTGTGTTGTCAGTCTGTAACTGCCAGAGAGAGTCAGTGGAGATTCAGTTACATGGAGAGAGATGTAATAGTGTTACTGCTGTGGCGAATGTCTTAAATAAGATATATGTTCCTAAAAGAAAGAAAAGGTGACATATCTGGAAGACATATGCTCCTAAAGAAAAAAGAAGGTGGTGTATCTTGAAGACTTATGCTCCTAAAAAAAAGGGAGGTAATAATATAAGGGTTATTACTATATGACTGAAGTGGATGTTGTGAGGCCTTGCAGATAAGGCCTTGTCAATGGTAATTTAGACAAAGTCCAGAAGATACACAGACTGTTGCAGAGTGTTGTCAGCTTGGGTTTAAATGTACATCTATTGGACCTGTTATGAATTAGAACAACAATTAAAGCAGTGGACCTATCCTATTATGGTAGTGCGACCTATCCTGTTACAGTTTTTGGCACGTGTCCAAGCCCTTCGCCACAGTGTTGATGAGGTGAAAAGTTGTAGTGCAGGTAAAGAACTATTCCATCCTCTGACGTGACACATCTTGACGGCCCTGAGTCGACAGCAAGGCCATTGCTATGTTCGGTGCAGGCACTCGGCACCCCATGGCCTCGGGAGCGCGTCTCATAGATCAAGGCCTCTTCTGTCGGCCCGTCATATTCAGCAGGTCAGAGGGGTAAATACCTCCTGTTCACCACTTTTACACTGTGGTGCGCTACTATAAAAGTAAAGGACCAAAGGAGTTCCTGATGTTTATAATGCTGAGCCTGAGTTCATATTATTTTTGAATGGAGCATCTGAGTAAGGGCATTTTAAAGAGACATCGGCTGTCTTGGTGAAGGGATCAAAATAATCTGAAAGATCTGCTGGGTAGGTTTGGTCACAACAGCCTTATCAAACCCGACTAAAGAAGAAGGCAGATCGTAACAATTGGTGGCAAGCGGTGAGATCCCTGGTTAGTTCATCAACTATCCAAGACAGCAGCCAGAATGGCATATGGAAGCTTTCAGAGGCTTGGAGGAGATGCAGAGACAGACAATCGATTTGCCCAGTACTATCAGACCAAGTCCCTGATTTCCTACAGAGCAGAGGTTATTCAGGAAAAAAGGAGTCAGATCCCAGGGATGATGGAGCGGACAGCACGTCAGGTTGCAATTGAAGAGGACCTGGCAGCAGTTGATGGCATTCCTGGAGCTCCAGCAGGGAGTTGAGCTATCAAAATGGCTGGAGGTACTGGTGT
This sequence comes from Discoglossus pictus, assembly GCA_027410445.1. Taxonomy (NCBI): domain Eukaryota; kingdom Metazoa; phylum Chordata; class Amphibia; order Anura; family Alytidae; genus Discoglossus; species Discoglossus pictus. The sequence continues at coordinate 255,534,703 of CM050166.1, forward strand.
GGGACGAGATCGCTTTGGAGGAGCAGTATGATGGTCTGATGGAGCCGGCTGTCTTGTTGCAGCATCCCTCATACTACAGAGTGGAGATGATGAAAGGACTCCAGGGAGTGCTGCAGGCCATCCAGCATGTGACATTGGGCCTATAGAACGGAGAGTAATTCTGTAAAATCAGCGCTGCCAAGATTTGGAACTAAAACCAGGGTCCAAGGAAGCTGCTTGATTGAACCTGTAATCCAGGAAGAGTTGGAGCTGCAAGCCAGTTATATGATGCTGCTGGTAGAGGAAACCATTGGTAGGACCAGGCTCAAGGGGTGGAAGGAGCACTTTCGATCAGGGAAGGATGAAGAAGATGCATTCTGTCACCAGGAGGTCCTAAAAGCATCTGTCCTTGTTGCAGAACTGCAGAAAACAAATGCAGAAAAAAACAAGCAGATAAAACAGAAGGAAGATTTTTTTTGGCTCTGGCACATTCTAATTTTGCAAATGGCAGAGAGGAGCTCAAGGGTCTACAGAGAGAAAACGTGTCCCTAAAAACAGAAATCAATATGTTCCGGGGTATGAGGAATGAGCAGGTTGCAAAGAAATATCATTGAAAGAGATGAGAACATAAGATATCTCAATGAGCAACTTCAGAATGAGCATGCAAAAGTGTCAAGCAAAGTTGAGGAAACCAAAGTTCTACATAATCACAACAAGGAGTTGCAATTACAGATCGAGAAATTACAGGACAATAAAAAAATGTATTAGGGCAGATGCAGAATAGTAATCAAGAAAAATATGAAAAAATCAAAACAGTGAATAAACTTTTAGTGGCCAGACTCAAAGAGGCGTCAAATAAACAAGAAGAGTGAAGAATATTGAAAGAAGAAAATTCCTCATTAAGAATGAATATTCAAAATTTGCAGGCTCAAAAGGAAGAACAGGTGCCTATTATAGCACAGGTACAGGAGCTACAAAATGAACTGAAAGACAAAGAAACACAAATTCAGGAATTGCAGCAGAAGTATGCAGAAAAAATGATCAGTTAAGGAAGGAAGCTGAGTCTTTGAAGAAACAAATGGAACATATAAACAAGACAATTGAAGAGTTACAACAAGTGCTGCATATTTGGTTCATGAATTGTTAAATAGTTTAGAATGTTGTGTTGTGAGTCTGTGACTGCCAGAGGGAGTCAGTGGAGATTCAGTGACATGGAGAGAGATGTAATAGTTACTGCTGTGGTGAATGTCTTAAAGAAGATATATGTTCCTAAAAGAAAGGGAAGGTGACATATCTGGAAGACATATGCTCCTAAAGAAAAAGAAGGTGGCGTATCTTGATGACTTATGCTCCTAAAGAAAAGGGGGGTAATAAGACAATGGTTGTTACTGTATGATTGAAGTGGATGTTGTGAGGCCTTGCAGATGAAACCTTGTCAATGGTAATTTATACAACGTCCAGAAGACACACAGACTGTTACAGAGTGTTGTCAGCTCGAGTTTAAATGTACATCTAAGGCACCTGTTATGAACTACAACAAGTAAAGCAGTTCCTGATGTTTATAATGCTGAGCCTAAGTTCATATTATTTTTGAATGCAGCATCTGAGTAAGGGCATTTTAAAGAGACATCGGCTGTCTTGGGCCCTCATTCAATTGCGATTTTGCCAATTGAATAGGGTTCTAAATAAGCACATAATATATATTTTTTAAAGAAGTTTTTAGTTAGTGAAAACCTTGCTTTTGGATAGATGCTTAATAACTAAAAACTTCTTTAAAAAATATATGTGATGTGCTTATTTAGACCCCTATTCAATTGGCAAAATTGCAATTGAATGAGGGCCTTAGTGAAGGGATCAAAAGTACCTGAAAGATCTGCTGGGTAGGTTTAACCACAACAGCCTTATCAAGCCCGACTGAAGAAGCAGATCATAACAGTGGGTACTTGGCTCAATATTTACTTGGCAACACTCTCCCACTCGTTGCAACGGACTGTAACTTTGGGGCCACTACTTGGTCCTGCAGCTTGCTTGTCCTCCTTGGCCATCATCCTCCTCACCTTGGCCCTGATGTCGTCAAAGCGGTGCTTTACAGACCTCACATCCCTTTCCACTATACCCACTGCTGTTACTGTGGCCACTACATCTTTCCATGCCTGGGCCCTAGGGCCGGGCCTATCTTCCCAACCCCCCACAAGGATAACGAGGCATCCAGGGATGGCATCAAGGAGGACTACATTCTCCTGGTGCATGTAGTTATGGTCCCTGTGCTTTCCCTTATCTTCTTGCTCTCCCGACTGTGGACGGGGATCCTCAGGTCCCTTATCTGTCCCTGAGGCCAGTCCCTCCCCCAAACTCCCCCCCCCCCATGATCAGGCCCCTCCCCCTCTGTCCCTGGACTAGATCTGCCTATTCCTCGGGGCACCCTGCCACCACCCACCTCCTCCATTCCACTATCCTCCTCTCCTCCACTCCTTGCCACTCTCCTCTCCTCCACTCCTCTTCCTCCACCTCCACCCCTTCCTCCTCCTCCTACTCCTCCACCTCCTCCTCTGCCACGCCTCACCTCCTCCTCTTCCTCTTTTCCTCCACTCCCCAGGGCCACCTTCTCTCCTCTCTCCCCTCCTCGCCTTTCCTCTTCTCCGCCGTTCCACTCCTCTCCCCTCCTCTCTCCTCCCTTCATTACAATCCCAAAAAGAATATAAGGATAAATAAAAATAAGTGTTTCTGTATATTACACAGTTACCTAGTTACACAGTAATTGAGGTTGAAAAAAAGACTTTTAGCCCACCAAGTTCAACCTTTTAAGATCTCCTTTGATGTGCAATATGCAGATTTGTTGTTAGTTGATCAAGAGGAAGGCAAACAGAAAAAAACCCAAGTGAACCAATTGTCTCAAAAGGGGAAAAAAATATTTATTCCTGGATCAATGCTCCCTCTCTAATTAACCAGGATAACCTTGAATAACTTTTTTATTTACAAATATATCCAATCCCTTTTTAAAGTTATCTATTGAATCCACTGTCACCACCTCCTCTGGTAGAGAATTCTAAGGATTAACTACCCTTACTGTGAAGAACCCTTTTCTTTCTTTAAGGTTGAATCTTTTTACTTCTAGCCTCAAAGGATGTCCTTGTTTCAATTGAAAACCTATTGGCACAAAAAGCTCCCTTGACAAATCTTTATACTGACCATGGATGTATTTATATACACCTTTTTTCTAGAGAAAAGTAAGTTCAATGTGGTTAGTCTTTCTTCATAACTTAGGAACTCCATTCTCCTTATTAGTTTTATTGTTATTAGTTTTGTTGTCCTCCTCTGTAAATGTCCTTTTTAAGAAGTGGTGCCCAAAACTGTTCTCCATATTCCAAATGAGGGCGTACTAGGGATTTGTATAGTGGCAGAATTATATTTGCTTCCCTTGCTTCTATACCCTTCTTAATACATGCTAATAGTTTATTGACGTTTGCAGCTGCTGCATAGCATTGAGTACTGTTACGTAGGTGGTTGTCCAGAAGCACTCCCAAATCGTTAATAAATATGTTAAAAAGAAGAGGACCTAATACTGAGCCCTGAGGAACCCCAATTACCACATTAGCCCAATCTGAGTATGTTCCATTTTCAACAACCCTTTGCTTCCTGTCTTTTAGACAGCTCTCAATCCATGTGCATATATTTACTGCAATTCCTGTATCCCTTAGTTTGCACAATAGTCTCCCATGTTGCACTGTACCAAAAGCCTTTGCAAAATCTAAAAAGACTACATCCACTGAGTTGCCTTGATCCAAGTTCCTACTAACCGCCTCATAGAAACTAATTAGATTTGTTTGACATGATCTATCCCTCATAAATCCATGTTGGCTCCTACTTATAATCCTGTTTGAATAGACATATTCTTGTATATGATCCCTTATTAACCCTTCTAAAAGCTTTCCCACTACAGAAGTGAGGCTTACAGATCTATAATTACCCGGATGTGCTCTTTCTCCCTTCGTAAATATAGTTATCACCTCTGCTTTTCTCCAGTCATCTGGTAGCAACCAAGTGTTGAGTGAATCTTGAAAAAATAGATGATTTGGTTTGGCTATTACAGAGCCCAGTTCCCTCCGTACCCTTGGATGTATTCCATCAGGACCTAGAGCTTTATTAACATTTATTTTTTCCAACCTCTTTTGGATTTCTTCCTGCATTAACCAATTTTTTTGTGATGGTAGTGTAGCCCCACTGGTACCTCCCTTTTCCTACTCACCAATTGTCAGATGGCTTGTTTCACATTGTAATGCTCCTATAGCTTCTTTCCTGGCCTTCTGCCCATTTATATACTTAAAACATATGTTAGAATTAGTCTTACTCTCTTTTGCAATTAATTTTTCATTTTCTATTTTAGCCAGTCTAATCGCGCTTTTGCAAGCCTCGTTGATTTCCTTGTACTCCCGTAAAGCAGTTTCTGTCCCCTCTTGTTTGTAGAATTGAAATGCATGTTTTTTACTCCGTATCTTGATCTTTAAATCATTGTTAAGCCACATTCGATGTGATTTACTCCTATTACTTTTATTCCAACATGTTATATGCCGATGTGAATGTATATTTAGTACAGATTTAAATGTTGTCCATTTATGTTCAGTATTTTTACCTATCAGTTCTTTGTCCCAGTCTATACTTTGTATTGCTGCCCTTAGACCCTTAAAATCTGCCCTTTTAAAATGCAGTGTTTCTTTGGCCCCTTACAGTTTTGTTTTTTTAATTCAATCTCAAATTAGACTGTGTTGTGATCACTGTTTCCCAAAGGTTGCCGTATTTCAACATTTGATACCATATCAATATTATTTGTGATTACTAAATCCAAGATAGTCTCATTTCTAGTAGGCTCTTGTATAACCTGGACCAGATAATGATCCCTGAGTGTACTCAAGAAACTGCTCCCTTTACCCGTACTGCTGGTTTCACTCATCCAGTTTATTTCAGGGTAGTTAAAATCTCCCATTTTTTAAAGCTTGCCCATGCTTAGCTGCATTTCTAATCTGTAACAATAATTGTATTTCCTCACATTCAATTATATTTGAGGGTTTATAGCATACTCCTAGTAATATTCTTTTGGAATTTGCTGCTCCGCTATTTAACTCTTCCCAAAACATTCAACATTAGTTCCAGCATAAATATCTTCTCTGACTATAGGCTTAAATTCAGGCTTAACATACAGACAAATCCCTCCTCCCCTTTTACCATTGCCCCAATCTTTCCTAAATAGGTTATAACCATCCAGATTAACAGTCCAGTCATGAAAATCATCCCACTAAAAAAAAAGTGTGTTTTATGTAAATGTAGTAACTGTTGGGGGGTGGGATGGGGGTGTATGTATGGAGTGACCTAGCTCTATATGTGTTTCTATGTTTGCCATTTAAATTATGTGTATTGGTATTATGTGTAATCTGTAAATATGTGTAATCAAGGATTAAGTGTAAATTCGTAAATAGATGAATATAAATGAACAAAACCGCAATATACTGCTCTGAAATCTCTCCTACTCTCACTCACTCTGCTCAAACCACCAACTCTGGGACCTGCGTGCTACTTCGTCAGAATCTACAACACAGTCAACGCATGGGCGGGTGGAACGCAACTTTATAATCTCTCTCTGTCAATCATCTTCGGCTAAAACGATTTCTATTGGCTGAGAGGCCTGCGTCGCACTCCGTTATACTGCAGAACGCATCTAGTTCAGCCCATTAAGAGTTTGCGGCCGCGGGAGAGGTTTACAGGCTTGAGGCTTCGGGCCGTAACTTGCGTACTTGCCCAATTTTAGTTTTTGCACCGGGGCCCAATATGCACTAGCTCTGCTACTGGATCAGTCAATATAGCAATATATCTTGCCTCGAAATAAATATCTGCAAAAAAAAACATTTATTCCTACAAGTTCAGTCTCTAATTACAATTTCCACTATATTATCCATCTACCTGTGAAATGGTGGATCTGCAGAAATATAGCAGAAAATAAAACTGTAACATTGAATAAATCATTATTACCTCCATTGGAGAATTGAATTTTTTTTTTTAGAGAGTCACATAAATGTATTATTTTCACATTGATCTTTCTAAACAATTTAGAGATTGGTCAAATGTGAGGGAGAGACGTTGACCAAAACATGCCAAAACGCACAAATATGCCTCTAATTCACTTACACACTCACACACAGCACGGGGGGGGGGGGGGGGGGGGGGGACAGGGAGCCTGGTATTGAGGTTGCAAGTTAATTTGTGGCATATTTTGCCTTTTTTCACGACTGAAAATCAACGAAGCAAGAAAAAAAATGGCTGCCGAAAAATGTAAACACTAAGAAAACGAGGCCGAAGTTAGTAAAACGAGGCCGAAGGACGTAAATACAAGCCACGTGGGACTTAGTTGGCGCTCATCACGAGACACGCCGGAATTGGCTAAAATTATGGGCCATATGATTTAGGACCCGAAGCACGTAGATGGCCTGCTAGGCTTGCAAAAATACGACTTTAACGCCAAATCCGCCGAACTGGAAAAACATGCAAAAACACACAAATATGCCTCAAATTCATTTACACACACACAGCAAAGGGGGAGAGCCAGGGAGCCTGTGAGTGAGGTTGGAAGTTAATTTGAGGCATATTTTGCCTTTTTTTACCATTGAAAATTGCCGAAGTGAGAAAAAAAATTTCTGCCGAAAAAAGGTAAACACGATAAAAACGAGGCTGAAGGATGTAAATACGAGCCCTAAGCACTAAGACTTAACACAAAGCAGTAACACTTAATACAAGGCAGTAGTATTTAACTCAAGCCAGTAACACTTAACCCAAGCGGCGCAGTCGACCTGTGAGCCTTGCAAAGCGAGGCACGCCAGCGGCGCAGCACTGTTCAAGCACGTAACTCTAAAAACCCACCAAAAAAAAGAAATCAGGTACAAAAAATTATAAACACACAGCACAGGGGGAGACACAGGGAGCCAGGGAGTGAGGTTGCAAGCTAATTCAACCCATATTTGGCGTTTTTCTTCACTCGAAAATCGCCTAAGCAAGGGAAAAAAATGGCGGACAAAAAATGCAACATTTCAGAAACAGCATGAAAACGAGGCTCAGCAATTCCAGGCTCACAAAACTTACAAAATACACAACACTGAAGACAGTAACACCAACAAAGCCAGGCACGTGGGACTAAAAATACATGACACTGAACACACTAACACACGAACAACGCCAGGCACGTGAGAGAGAGGGACAATGGGAGAAGTAGGGATAAATTGAAGGTGGGCGAGGTGTGGGAGAAAAACAAGACATGGACAGACGGGAGAGGGAGAGATAGAGAGAGGGATGGAATGGATATGTGGGAGATAATTGAATGAGTGGGAGAAAGAGATGGATGTGAGAGAGAGGGAGAAAGATGGAGAGAAAGAGAGGAGGGAGAAAGAATGAGAGAGAGAGAGGAGGGATTGGAGAGAGGGATTGGAAGGAGGAAGGGAGGGAGAGACGTGAGGGGACCAATAAAGTTGGACGATACAGGGGAAAAATTGGGAAAAAGAGGGAAGTGGTCAGAGAGATGACTGGGGGTAAAGGGGAGTGAGAGAGGGGGGAATGAGGGGTTCCAGGAGATACAGGAAAGGAAGGGATGGAGAAAGGGCAGAGAGATGGGAATGCAAAGGTTAGCAGAGAAAAGGAGGATGGAACCGATTGACGGGGACAGTGGGTGAGAGCAGAAGAAGGGGTGAAAGGGGCAAGGGGAATGGTAGAGATAAAAGAAGAGTTAGAGAAAGAGTTAGGGAGAGAGATGAGGAAGGAGAAACAAAGGGACATAGAAAGGGAAAAGAGGAGAGAGAGAAAGGGAGGGAGAAGCGGTAGAGAGGGAAAGAGGGAAGAAAAGAGGGAGGAGAGAGGGAGATAACTGAAGGTGGAAGGGGATGAGAGGCCAGAGACAGAGAGAAGATGGGAGAGACTAGATGAACACCTCTAGTGAATATCGTCATCTAGTGTTATGTAAATACACGTCAAGGTCATTTTTATAGAACATTTATTTTATGGTCCTTTGAGGACTGGGAGAGCTCGTGTGTCTTTTATCCTTAGCAGAGGCCTAGGGCCGCAGGTTCTCAGGGGGCAGCAGGCTGCCTGAAGTTTCTGATACAATCTCATGGAATATGCACACAAATAGTAACTGACCAAATGCACAGTAAAAGTTTAACAAAGTTTTCTTTTTTTTTTATGAAGCCCCGACTATTCTTTAGAGAAGACCACTAAAGTGCTCCTTTACAATAAATAAACATGGTCTTGTGGCTACATAATCCATTTAAATATTAGGTATTTTCTGCCTACAGTTGTTGCAATAAGGTAATTAACTTTACCAATAGCCGCTCTTAGTTCCTTATAAGTGTCACAAACCTTGAAGTGGTTTCATTGTCTAGTTAAACAAAAGTATGTAATAAATATGAAGGCATCAGCGCGGCTTTAAGTCACATATTGTGGCCACCGTTGACCTTACTTGTTGCGTGGACCTCTGGGCCCCCTCGGACCTCTGTGGCTCCCCTGTGGCCTGCTGTGGCCACTCCTCACCACAGGAAGTATATGTATAATCCAACCCTAGCTTTGCTCAAAAGTGTTTTATACAGCGGGCATTTGATTAAAGGGAAGCCATGTTTAATATGGTTATGGATTGCAAGAGTGAAGTCTTTGCTTGCACATTTGCATGTCCCTGCCATGGTTCCCAGAGTGCAGTGTAATAACTATATTACTCGTAATTCTGGGCATGAAACAAGTTTTCTAACTTGTTTTAGGCATTCAAATATGAACACAAATGTCCTATTTATTTACTATATATATATATATATATATATATATATATATATCACATATATAGTTGTGAGCATGCGAGTTGTTGCTAATGCTTGCGGGCTCGCATAGCGAGCCAAGGCCCTCGCGAAGCGAGGGCACTGGGCAACTGAGGACCTCGCAAAGCGAGGGCCGCAGTTGCTGGCATGCACACAAGTTACGACACTCGCAAACAACATACGACACACGTTCACACACATTACGGCCTCGCAACACTCGGACGCAACACGCGAACATTGCAAAAATTAAAAACACAATACATACACACAGCACATACATAAAAACCTTACCTACAGCAACAGGGAGTATTCAGGACTTCAAAAATGCAACTTACACCTTTATTTCACTCAAAATAAAAGAGTTTGCACAATAAAAACTTTGATAAGCGAGAGAAAAAATGGCCGCCGAACAAAACGAAAACGAGGCTAGACACGCAAACACCATACGAAACACGTTACCAGACATTACGACCTCGCAAACCTCGGACGCAACACGCCGACATACAAACATTTCAAACACAATAAATACACACAACATACACATAAAAAACTTACCTACAGCAAGAGGAACCATCCAGCACCTCAAAAAAACAAGTTACACCTTCATTTAAATAAAAATAAAACACTTTAGACACTAATGAAATCGGTAAGCGAGAGAAAAAATGGCCGACGAAAAAAACGAAAACGAGGCTACAGCACTCTCAACACGTAAAACACCACAACACACTCGCAAAACAACACACGAAACTTAAAAACCACCACGAAGCACCGAAGGATAATCCGCAAAGACGCATAACACAGATAACCCGCCATTTTACGCCAATGCGGAAGTACACCACTACGCTAACGGTTTCGTCTCGCGCAGGCACACTATTACACTGCACACATTCATCACGCTTACACAGCAGCTCCACACCACTAATGCTGCAGCAACATGAAAACAGATTGTCAGCTTTTCAACACAATAGATAGACAACTTCAAAAAGGGGTTAGATATATTTCTGAATAAAGAGGGCATTCAAGGCTATCCTAGATAACTAGCAAAGAATATTGATCCAGGGAGAAATTTGATCGCCACTTTCTGGGGTCAGGAAGGAATTTTGCTTTTTTTTCCCCTTATGAGACAATTGGCAAAGTTTCAATGGGTTTTTTTTTTTTTTATGTTTGCCTTCCTCTGGATCAATTAACAATAATTAACAATTAACAATAATAATAAATAGTCCAAATTAAAAAGATCAATAGAGATCTAAAAAGGTTGAACTTGATGGACTAACTCTTTATTCATTCTCCAATACTATACTATTAATAATTATTTAATCAATAATTTAATTAATAACTAATCCGCATATTGCAGATCAGAGGAGATCTTAACAGGTTGAACTTGATGGACTGAAAGTCTTTTTTCAACCTTAATTACTATGTAACTATGTAACTATGTAACAATGCTTCAAAATAGGTAAAGTATATTCATTTATTAATATATTATATATTTTAGTATTACACACCAAACAGCATTAGCTACCTTACCATTTGATTGCCGTCATTTTTTGACGGGCAATTCGCTAGTATATATATAGTTGTCAGTGTTGGTCCCATTGCGATGTTGGTCACTCAACTGCGAGCCTTCGAGAAGCTACGCGAGCAGTTGACGCCCCCAACTGCAGGGTGGGCAGGACTCATTGCACTGCGAGCCTTGCAAAACGAGGCAAGCAGTTGAGGCACACGGGGCTTAGGCTACAATGAGCACCGAAGGCGCTCCTTGCACTGCAAGCCTCGCAAAGCGAGGTTAGCAGTTGAGCCACGTGAGGCACGCTCATTGCACTGCAAGCCTTGACGGCAATTTCCTAGTATATATATATATATATATATATATATATATATATATATATATAAATATGTGGGTGTATATATATATATATATATATATATATATATATATAGGTGTACATTTATATGTAAATGTGTACGTTTATATATATATATATATATATACTGTATACACATAATAGTATAATACCTTATAGTATTCCTGGTGGTCCCTTCACTCCCCAGCAGTCTCCCTCGAACCTGTTGTCGCTTTAGCTGCTGATTCATCTTAAAGCCGGGTCTCATGAAATCACGCTAGACTACCTTGCGTGATCTCATGAGACCCGGCTTTCATGGGAATGCAGCAGCTAAAGGGACAAGAGGTAAGGGGGAGACTTCTGGGGAGTGACAGGTTGAATAAAATGTGTGTGGGGGGTATGTCTCCCTCGCTTCCTACACCCATGATCACTATATACTGCAAAACTCTGATCATTCAAATTATATATATATATATACTGTATATATATATATATATATATATATATATATATATATATATATATATATATATATATATACAAGGTATATGGAAGCCAGAGACTCTGCAAAGATCATTTTTCCCAGGATGACTCCTGTAGCAATTAATTACTTGACTCAGCTAAGCTTGGTCCTTAAAAAGTCTGCTAATTACCTAAGTGAGAGAATCAGTCTGTGCTGGAGAGAAGGACCTAGAAGTGGTTTCCTAAAGCCTGAAGAAGGCAAAGACAGCCACACAGTATTTTGGAGCTAAGGAGAGACTCGCCGAGGAATGGAAAGCGGAAACTCCCAAGCTTAAAAGCCAATAATTTAAACACAAACTTATTGGACTATTTCATTGTTTTATTTGCTTACTCCCAAGATTAGCTGGGAGAAGGACTGGTAGTGAGGAAACTGACTCTAATGGTGTAGGAAACCTACAGACAGATGCAGTTACCTCCACAACTTGAGTTTCTATCCCTCCAACATTAAACAAGCAAAAATTCACAGCCAAGCCACAAGGCCATCAGATATCACTGCATATGCTCAAGCATTCGGGACTGTGATCAACATTTATAAACACTGTCTGAATACTTCAGGCAGAAGGGTTTACAAGCCCTGGGTCATAACACAGAAAATAATCTCTGCCGCTTAAAACACACCAGGAACACCTATTGCAATACAAAACTAAGGAAACGACTTCCCATACACCTTTGGCTACCACAACCATCTGGCCCTAGAAGAAATATGGTACTTAAGCATTTAAAGTCACTACTAAAAGAAGACACATAATTAAAATATATAGAGATCCGAGAAAACAGAAAAAAATGGTATTAAACCTTGCATTAAAAGTAATAGCAAACTATGTCAACATATCTGTAAAGATAAAAATAAGAACTATAACATCAGAGGGCCATATTCATGCACATCCTCCAATGTGGTTTAGATAATACAATGCACTATATGTGTAAGGGGGCTGTTACCTTGGGGAAATCAGCCACTAATTACATCTAAGGATAAATATTTACAGGCTTTCCATCAAAACGCACAATCAATACAATTAGTGTAGCCCAGATGGGCATCAGTTTACCAAGAATAATTGCTCCTTTTAAAACATAAAAATCGAAATACTCAGAAGGAAATTCAAAACTATCCAGGAAAGTAAAACATTTGAGATCTAGATTTTTTAAATCATACTTGTCTGCTAATGAAATCTATAGATGTAGTAGGTATGCTCTATGCTACTTTTAGTGAAGTTTAAACTTAAAGGGACTACGGTGTGTCACCCCAAAATACAGTTTGTTTAATGTTATTCTTAAACAGCATAACAAATTGGCTATATGTTGGGTTATCTATTTATTCTAAAGTGAATGAGTCCTGGTAAATGTTGATGATTTTGTTGTGGCTGCAATAACATGCAAATGAGCAGTGCATGCATATTATCTACTTTAATGTGTTAACAAGGGTTAGTCTGCTTGTCTGTCTCTGCAGTGGCCATAATAAAGTGTTATCAGGATAACACTCTACTTGTCTGTCTCTATAGTTAGACCACTCTCCCATCCATATAAAGCAAAATTAGGCCATTAGGGATGTTTCCTATGTTCTGCCCACCAGCACTAGCAGCCACTAGTGAGCACAGCCAATATTTTCTTCAATTTCTCGTTAGTGTGTTAGATCATGGGTTTGGGTTACTGCAGTGGTAGATGATAAACATTAGCATTCAGAAGCCGAAAACCAGTTCTAAATTTTTCAGAATAATACTTACTAAAAAAAGTCCGTTTTTAATACTCTTTCAAATTTAATCAACTTCGGCTGGGGTGCTAAAAGTCTTTAATATTTGTTAATCGAAAAAGATTGTATTAAGCATACTATTTAAAATGCACAAAAATTGGCCTCCATGGCCCTTTAAGTATAAAATATACACCATTTATTTTTCTCTCTGTCATCTAATCAGTTGGACAAACACAAACAGACGGGTTAAAATCTGAAAGATTATAATAAAAGTAAATCTACACATCCATTAGTGGGCTCCTTAGATCCCAAAGGGCTTCTCTTCTATTTCGCATCTTACACGGCGCTCTCGTGTAAAGAAATGCATTTATATACATAAACAGTATTCTCTAAACAGTGAATTGAATGGGATTGTTTTATTTTGGAGACACTTGAATCAGATGAACGCGCTTATCGAACGAATATATTTTTGGATGACAGTGCTCGCCGTAGATGTGAGCTGAACTCTGTGCCCCGGAAGTAGTCTGTGGTAGGGGCTACCCAACTTCCTGATGCAGTGCAGTGCAATGGATAACGCTGCTGTATGGGCCCAGTGGTCAAATCAAGCGCGGTAGAATGTTGTGAATCGTACGTTCCATACGTGTACCACAGAACGCGGCTATTGTCTTAGTTGTCTGTCAAGGTTCTTCTGCTTTTTGTCTATAGAATTTACAGTATTTTAATCGCAGAAACATTTTTTCAAGATGACAAATAAAAGAAAACGTCAGGAAGATTTCCAGAAAGTCAAGCTGAAAGTTGGGAAGAAAAAGCCCAGGCCAGAAAATGCCACTGACACCAGCTTCAGGACGCGGGCTATTCACCTGAGCGAGCAGCTGAAGGAGGATCGATCACTGCCCACTAACAAGAGGAAACTGAACATTACGGTATTCACAGCCTATATTTGATAATATATGAGTGCATTGTATGAATTAAGATGACATCATTGTTATAAAAAAAAAAACAAAAAAAAACAGCGGAGCTTCCAATGGTATTCATATAATTTTGTATTTTACAAATACATTCACTATTGATTTCAGGTTTTAAAACTGAATTTCTCCCTGAACTTAAAATATATAATAAGGTTGAGGTAGAACTAATTCATCAGTATATTTATTGTGTTCTAATATAGCCAGATGTTCATAGGGTTATGTATTGATATCACCGAAATTGAGTATTTTAACCCAGTAGTTTTCTGTTTTATTGCAGTGGCTGACAGAATTAGGAGGACACAAAAAATACAGTAAATTCCCCGTTATCGGGCACCCACGGGGACTCCCTATTGCCGGATACGTGTAGTTTCCGGTTAATGGGGAGTCCCTGAATTTTAGTGTCTAAACGACCCTTAAACACACCAAAAGACCTCAAAGTGCCCTTAAAAAGGCTTTGGCACCATTTGCAGTCTTGAACTCAGGATAGTGCCGGTTTAGTGGAAGTAAATTTAAAATGGGGAATTGGTGCCGGTTGCTTGTGAGTGATGTTTGTTTAGGTGCCGGATAATCGTGAGTTTACTGTATTTCAGAATGAAAAGCGATCTTAAGCATAATTGCAGTTGGTTGTACCTATAAACTGTACAGTAGAAGTTCATTGAAGAGGATTCCTAGGGGTCCAGTGGTTAGGTTTCAGTGCTTTCAACGCTGGGACATGGGTTCGATTGCAGTCAGGGAAACAATAGGTCTGTGCCTCCAACCGCTAGATGGCGCTGCTGATATGTGAGAGAAGTTCTAAGCTTATAATGTTAGCCTCAACCAAACCCTAACAGTTTACTTAAGCATTTACTCTATGATATGGCACCGGAATATCGTCAGCGACATCTAGCGGATGTTCACCGCCACTGCTGCTGCCGTGTGCTGCGCCAGCATAATAGGATAGGACCCACCACTGTAATGGACAAAACATTTAAATAAAAAATAGTGAGGACACTCAAGTACTTAGTACAGTAGAATCCTGGTTATTTGGCACCCAACTAACCAGGACTCTCAAGCAACTGTCACCGGCATAATTTCCCCATTTTCAAAAAATTCCGGCAAAACCGCCATAACCGGCACTATTCGGCAGTTCGAGACTGCAAAAAAAACCTTTTTTTTTTTTGGGCCTAAATGGCCCAGTTTAGGTGCTAATGCCTTTTGATGCTTTTTTTGGGGGGGGGGGGGGGGGTTAAGGGTTGTTTAAACCCTTAAATTCTGGGATTTAACTGGCAATTACACTTATCCGGCAATAGGGAGCCCCCGTGGGTGCCGGATAACGTTTTTTTTTTCTGTACTTTGGGGGTTGGATTAACAGAGCAACCTTCAGATTGGCTGAACTGTGAGGTCCCTCTATTCCCAACATTTCAGCTGCTGTAGCAGAGCATATTTTCATATGATGCTTCTACTGTTCTCAAACATACAAATAGTTATATAATTATATACAAACATTCACTATCATCTATATAAACAGATTTAAGTTCATATACGTAAATGTAAGTGGAGCTTCTCCCGTCTCTAACATACTATGGCAGAGTGTGGCAGCTGCCTCGTGGTACACAACGCAAGTGTATTGGGCTGCCTTATACAACAATGAAGCAACTTCGAGTAAAGATTCTACCAAAACTTGTAAAAGATTGGTGAAAGCTCAAAGATATGGGCACAACTGACATTTGTCAGTGCAACTTTTAACTCAAGCCTATATTTTGTAGCTCAAAAGATGTTTCCTCATTTTTAAAGCATAGTGTTCAGCAGTAGCTGTCAATTAAGTCCTCATGAAGCCCACACATTTTCATTTGTACTGATTAGAACCTAGGATGTGTGAGGAACAGTCGGTGCACATATCTGTAGTCACTTCTGTTAAATCACACTACAGACAGACTAGCAGTCTACAATGGAACCAGTCATCTAAATATAAGATCTTTCCTAAAATGCTTTAATGTTTTTGTTTTGCATATCTGCTAATGTTTTTTTGTTACAGTCTTCACAAGTATGTGACTTTTTTTTTTTCAAGCTACTTTTTAACTGTATTTATTTTATTTTTTTGCTCTAGGATCTCCTCTCACAAATGCATCACTACAATTCAGGGGTTAAACAAAGTGCCCTGACTGGTCTCCAAGAACTTCTGTCCACTCATCCCTCAGTCATTGATACACACATTTCCAGTATAATGAGTGAAGTAGCCGCTGTATTTACAGACAAAGATCCGACTGTCCGAATGGCTGCTGTCCGCCTTCTACAGTGTATGGCTCCAATGATTCCACCAGACAAAATTGCCCCTTTCTTCCCTCTTGTAAGTGCCCACCTTTCCAGTGCTATGACTCACATTATAGTAGGTATTCAAGAAGACTCATTAAAAATCTTAGATGTCTTGTTGGAAGAATACCCAGATCTGCTTACAGATCGCAGTAGCATGTTGTTAAACAATTTCCTGGAACTTATTTCTTATCAGAAGAACTCAAAAGAAACGAAAAGTGGAGATAAGATGTCTTCTTGGACCCTCTCCATAAATCCTAACCGAAAAATCACTTCCCAGAAGTGGAGGTTAAATGTTCTCACCAGATTAAAGAAGTTCCTTCAAGCACTAGTGAATCAAATTACAAAAAATGATGAGGAAAGTAGGTCTGAAAACCTGGAGGGCATTGCTTCCTGCATAAAATCCCTGCATGTCACATGGACAGAGCATGCAAATGGTCAACAACCTATCAATTTGTATGAGTCTTCTGGAACCCTACCAAATATTTATTCATCCTTTCGTCTAAGGTATAGTTTCTTTAATCTTTTATATAATTAAACTTTATGGTACATTTTTCTCGTTGAATTTGACACATCAACAAGGCACATTTTGTAAATCTATCGTGTGTGTGTGTATATGTGTGTATATATATATATATATATATATATATATATCAATTGTTTCACATATGGTGGGCTAAGAGTGATAGAAGCCCTCCACCGTACAAAGTACAGTAGTACAAATAAGGAATAGTACATTAGTGATTCCATTTGAATGTCTAAAAATAAGTTGATAAAAACTTATTTCCTGCTCAAATTTCTCAGAAATACAGTATATGCACTGCAGTCTGGGAAAACTAGGCGGGACATGCAAATGAGGCCACATAATGCACCATCACTCTGTAAATCCAAACCATTTTAGACATGCCGCCTCATTTGCATGTCCCGCCCATTTTTCCCAGACTGCAGTGCATATACTGTATTTCTGAGAAATTTGAGCAGGAAATAAGTTTTTAGCAACTTATTTTTAGACATTCAAATAGAATCACCAATGTACTATTTTATTTATATATATATATATATATATATATATATATATATATATATATATATATATGACTGGTGAGTTTATGTTCTTGATATACTATTGCCTTCACGTAGCAATTTTTATTTGTATTACGTTTTTTTTTTCTATGTGGATACTTACCGGGTATACATCTTTTATATACATTTTTGGTGTTTTTCTTTCACATTTCAGTCTGGCTTGAGTGCTTTAAGCATGGGAAAAAGGCACATCCTTACAATGGTTGCTAAATTAACAGATTTGCTGATTTTAGGCTGTTTAAATCCTTACCCTAGAATACAGGTTAGTGGCACTAATTGGAAACAACTATGTAGGCTTACGGAAGTGTTAAATACATTTATTTTTCACCCAAAACATGTCGATTCATAGCTTAATAAAAAAAAAAAAAAAAAAAAAAAAAAAAAAATATATATATATATATATATATATATATATATATATTTATTTATTTATTTATTTATTTATTTATTTATAAACTGCAACGGGATGGTATGAGACAATTATGTGAGTTGTATTGCTTTAAAAAAAAAAAAAAAAAAAAAAAGCTTCAAAGCCTCGTTGTCTTTGTATAATAAGCAATAGCTTTGAGAGAGACGTTTGACACGTAGAAACAAGTCAAGAAGCAGGCAAGCGTAGCGTGACGTCATCACGCACGCTGAAACTAGGAAGCGCGAACCTCCGAATTAATGGAGACACGAAAATACTGAATAGGAAAGTTCAGAGTTTTTTTTAGGGCTCCTACGAATTGAAAACTATTACTGTTTAATTACAAGCAGCTTAGGACTGATGGGGATTTAGTCAAGAGGGGATACAAAGATAAACCAAGAGTTAGGGGCGCCAGACTTGTGTGTATATATACACAGTATAGAAAGGCAGACTCGCTCCTTATACTGACTCTATACCTCATCAAACAAACCCCTTTTAAGATTGACTGTGAGACTCAACAATCTTCAGTACCCCTTGTCCCTGACCACCTATACAATACAGCTAACAGGCGGTCTATATGACTTGTTATGAACCAACACAGTATATATATAGTATACTTGGACTTTACCTTATAGCTCATAAGTGACTGAGCAAGTGCCCTTACTAGACTCTGAAAAACTTTTTGCTATGTAACCACACTCCATGAATGATAGATAAGAGTGTTAATAGAGGTTACAGCAGTCATCGAAGGAACTCTTGTTCACAATGTTTTTAATCTTTCCTTTAAATTCTTTTAATCTACGTTGTTTTTTCATTAAAAACTTCTACTACTATGTATATGTGATTAACCCACTGTTGCCCTTGTATCTAATAAGCAATGGCTACATAAATCAATAAAGCTAGTATGTAATTAGTATGTTTAACAGTCACACCATGAGTCTCATTATCTATACAACTTCTTGCAGGAGAACATAGGTAAAAATTACAATTTTGATGTAAAGTTGAAAATAATTTTCTGCTATCAGATGGTAGACAATGAATATGGTGATTTCAGTGACCCTTTATATTTTTAATTATTAAGTGACTATATATACTGACATTTTTGCTTTGCATAGTTACATAGTAATTTACGTTGGGGGGAAAAAAGACTTAGTTCTGCAAGTTCAACAGTTTAGATATGCAATATGCAGATTTATTGTTAATTGATCAACAGGAAGTCAAACAAGGGGAAAAAAAAAACAATGAAACTTTGCCAATTGTCTCAACAGGGAAAAAAATATAAAATTCCTTCCTGACCCCAGATACTGGCGATCAGATTCCTTCCTTGATCAATACTCCCTCTCTATCCAGAATAGCCCTTAATGCCCTTTTTATTTAAAAATATATCCAATCCCTTTTTAAAGTTATCTATCGACTCCGCTGTCATCACCTCCTTTAGTAGAGAATTCAACAGATTAACCACCCTTATTGTGAAGAACCCTTTTCTTCTTTTTTTTTTAAGGTGAAATCCTTTTACTTCTAATCTCAAAGGATGTCCCCTTGTCAGTTGAAAACCTCTTGGCACAAAAAGCTCCCTTGACAAAGCCTTGTATTGACCCTGAATATATTTATATAAGGTAATCATATGCTCTCTTAGATGCCCTCGTACTTAGAGTAAATAAGTTGAATCTGGTTAGTCTTTCTTCATAACTTAGCCCCTCCATTCCCTTTATTAGCTTTCTTGCCCTTCTCTGTACTTTTCCCAACTCCAAAATGTCCTTTTTTATGTAGTGGTGCCCAAAATTGTACTCCATATTCCAAATGAGGCGTACTAGGGATTTGTATAGTGGCAGAATTTATTTTTTATACCCGGGCTTCTATACGCTTCCTAATACATGCTAATATTTTATTTGCCTTTGCAGCTGCTGCTTGGCTTTGAGCACTGTTACCCAGGTGGTTGTCCACAAGCACTCTCAAATCCCTTTCAATATCTGAAACCCCTAGATTTGCTCCATTAAGATTATAAATTGCATGGCTATTTTTCCTTCCCAGATGCATAATTTTACATTTATTCGTATTAAATCTCATCTGCCACTTAGATGCCCAATTCTCTAATTTATGCATATCCCTTTGGAAAGAAAGTACATCATTTTCTGATTTAATTACCTTGCACAACTTAGTGTCTCCATTTTTGTTGATGACACCATCTCTAATCCCACTTCCAAGGCATTAATAAATGTTAAAAAGGAGGGGACCTAATACTGAACCCTGAGGAAACCTACTTACCACATTAGTCCAATCGGTATGTCCCATTTACAACAACCCTTTGCTTCCTGTCTTTTTAGCCAGCTCTCAATCCATGAGCAGATATTTACTGCAACTCCTGTATCCCTTAGTTTGCTCAATAGTCTCACATGTGGCACTGTATCAAAAACCTTTGCAAAATCTAAAAAGACTACATCCACTGAGTTGCCTTGATCAAAGTTACTACTAACTTCCACATAGAAAGGTATTAGGTTTGTATGACATGACCTATCCTTCATTCATCCATGTTGGCGCCTACTTATAATACTGTTGGAATAGACATATTCTTGTATATTATCCCTTATTAACACTTCTAAAAGCTTTCCCACTACAGAAGTCAGGCTCACTGGTCTATAGTTCCCCGGATTTTCTCTTGCTCCGTTCTTAAATATAGGTATCACCTCTGCTTTTCTCCAGTTATCTGGTAGTGACCCAGTGTTGAGTGAATCTTGAAACATTAGATATAATGATTTTGCTATTACAGAGCCCAGTTCCCTCAGTACCCGTGGATGTTCTTCATTCTTCCTGCTTTAACCAGTTATTTGGTGAAGGTAGTGTAGCCCCATTATGTTGCAGTGACCCAACCACTGGTACCTCCCTTGTGTATACCGAAGAAAATAACCTATTTAGCTCATCTGCCTTTTCCTGGTCACTAATTATCCGACGGCCCGTGTCACATTGTAATGTTCCTATAGCTTTTTTCCTCACCTTCTTCCCATTAATATACTTAAATATTTTAGGGTAAGTCTTACTCTCTTTTGCAACAAACTTTTAATTTTCTATTTTAGCCAGTCTAATTGCACTTTTGCAAGCCTTGTTGATTTCCTTGTATTCCTGTAAAGCAGTCTATGTCTTGTTTGTATAATTTAAATGCCTGTTTTTTACTCCGTATCTTGATCTTTAAATCATTAAGCCACATTGGATGGCATTTACTCCTTTTACTTTTATTCCCACATTGTATATGGTGATAAGTATATTTTATTTAGTAAGGACTTGTGCCCATATATGCTTATTATTTGTACCCGTCAGTTCTTTTTCCCAGTCTATATGTTGTCTTGCTGCCCTTTTATAAAATAAAGAGTTTTTGTTAGCCCCTTATAGTTAAGTTTTTTTAATTCAATCTCAAATGGGACTGTGTTGTGATCACGGTTTCCCAAAGGTTGCCCTATTCCAACATTTGATACTATATCAATATTATTTGTGATGACTAAATCTAAGATAGCTTCATTTCTAGTAGGCTCTTGTATAACCTGAGCCAGATAAGGATCCCTGAGTGTACTCCAGAACCTGCTCCCCATAGCTGAGCTGCTGGTCTCATTTATCCAGTTTATTTCAGGGTAATTAAAATCTTCCATTATTAGAACTTGCCCATGCTTAGCTGCATTTCTAATCTGTAACAATAATTGTATTTCCTCACTTTCAGCTATATTTGGGGGTTTTAGCATACTCCTACTAATATTCTTTTGGAATTTGCTGCTCCGCTATTTAACTCTACCCACAAACATTCAGCTTTATCACTAGGTCCACCATAAATATCTTCTCTGACTATAGGCTTAAATACAGGCTTAACATACAGACAGATCCCTCCTCCTCGTTTACCATTGCCTCTATCTTTCCTAAATAGGTTATAACCATCCAGATTAACAGTCCAGTCATGAGATTCATCCCACCATGTTTCGTTAATGCCTGTTAAATCCCATTTTTCATTAATTGCTAATAATTCTAATTTTCCCATTTTTCCTGGCAAGCTTCTGGCATTAGCAAGCATACACCTTATGTTATGAGTCTGTAGTTCTGAAGTGCCTGCCACTGTACTTGAATTACTTAGTTCTACCTCCCTATTGACTATACTACTCCTCCCCTATGAGTTGTTAATTCATCCCTTATACCCTCTACACTTTCTACCCCATTACTTATATCTAGTCCCTCCCCCCCCACCTACTAGTTCAAAAACTCCACCAGCCTTTCTACCATCCTATCCCCTTAGTACAAAAGCTCCCTCATCCTTAAGGTGCAATCCATCCCTACTGTACAGATTGTACCAAAGTGAGAAGTCAGCCCAGTGCTCTAAAAACCCAAACCCCTCCTTAGTGCACCACATGTTTAGCCACGCATTAAGCTCCCTAAGCTCCTTCTGCCTCCCTGGGCTAGCACGTGGCACTGGTAGTATCTCAGAGAATACTACATTGGAGGTCCTAGCCTTCAGCTTATTCCCTAGTTCTCTAAAATCATTCTTTAGGACGCTCCATCTTCCACTAACTTTGTCATTGGTACCAATATGTACCAAGACCGCCGGTTTATTTCCAGCCCCTCCCAATAATTTATCTACCCGATCCACAACATGCCGAACCTGAGCACCGGGGAGACCAACATTGGTTTTAGTTGTGGCATAGACATTTTTACCCAGGAGAAGTTTTAGTCTTCTTTTGCAGTCTTGAAATCTGATGTAGACTGCTCTTCTTGGCCACTGAAGGTTGGTCATAGCGTTTTTTCTTCTAATAAAGCCCGGTTTTATAAACATTAAAAATTACATCAGCGGGATAACTACTACCCTCTTATACAATGGCTTGAAACTCTGTAGCTGCCTCTATATGCACTTGCTGCCTCACCACTTATTTTCACAGTATGACACTTACTTGCAGGTTTAAATCTCACGAACCATCTCTCCCTGCCTAAAATGTCTCATCACTACCTTATTTTTTCATAAGATCTTCAAAAATTTACTTTCCGTTGAGTCAAGCTATTATTACTGATAAGGCTATGTTTTTTTGTCATCCACCCACAATAATAATTCTGCAAAAACTCACTTGACACAGCCAATGCAAGGTGTCATATTCACATGGATACTGTATGTGTCAGTGACACTTATTTTTACAACATGACTGATTGTGTACTAAGTAGGAGTTGATCTGAGCATGATGTGCTGGAGTGAAAGTTGTGTGCCAGTTTAGCAGTGGGAATGACCAGCCCACAAGTAGAAAGACTCTTGAGAGGAGGCTGGGGACTTCCATGTCTGCAGGCAGTGTTTGTGTCTTTTTCTCTGCACAGGGACATGGGCTGGGTTTTAAATAGGAGACTGTAGTGAGGGAGGGGAGAACCGGCAGTATTTGGCAATTGGCATTTAATTGAACCTCTGTATCCCGAGGACTACATGTACACACATGCGTTACTCCACTGTATTTTAGATGATTAAAATGTAATATGCCATAGTGTGATCATTTATCTACATAGCATGAAACAACATATCTTTCAATATTTCAACCTGTGCAATGAAACGCCTATTAAATATTCATCTTCTTTCCCAGTTATATTTGAAACCTTTTCCATATTTTTTTTTCTACTGTTATTGCAGCTAATTATGTTTGTATGTTAATTACAGAACTGCCATAATTATTTTTCAGGGTGTTAGAGTATTGTAATTTTACAAAAATTGTTTTTTTCCTTTTAAAGGTCCCTGGTGGGGATAAGTAGCAGCACCAATGAAGGTCTGTCTTCTGCAAATAATCTGAAAGTATTCATTCAGGCAATTATTCCATTACTGATTGAGTGTTGGGTTGAGGCTTCTCCTTCTAATATCTCAGATGATATTTCTGAAAACCTGCTTGAGCCGGGTTCCCACCATCTGCTGCAACAAGTGCTGAGCATCATTTCTCTATTGTGGAAGCTAAGTGAACACCAGGACGAATCTCAAAAAATGGTACAAAATTTTTGACCACTGTGGTCCTCTTTTTTTCCCCCTTATATGGTCTTTGATTAACTAGACTTGATGAACAATGTTTTAGGCAGTCAAAAAAAGATACACTTTTAATGTTTTTATATGCAATTGTTTACTGTGTGATTCCATTTTCTTCTCTCAGCTGTGTCACTTTTTTTTGAGGGGTGTGTCTTTGTATACAGTTTCCATTGTGTATACAAGTTTCTACTGTACAGGTGGAAAGTTCCTCTGCATGTAATAGGTAGCGCACACTACCACAATGACCACAGTTGTTGGTTGTAAGCTAAAAAGGGTACAAAAGTACTGATCTTTTCTACTGTACACACAGGCGTGGAGAAAATATATAAAACTGGAGCTGTTTCTAAGAGGTGCAGATGAGTTATAAATATTTCAGCAGTACAAATTTCCCTCCTGGGAAATTTCCATTTATGTATGGATATTAAAAAAAGTACAGTGTTGTATGACCCTGTAATACTCTGTAGTGCTCCTCAGGTGATCTAGTTCTTAGGGGATTCATTATCAATCTGATCTTTAGGTTGCTCTCATTTTTGTCTCTGAATTAAGTTGATGTATTCTAAAGTCCAATGTGATGGTTATAGCTAGGTGTGCTGCTTCTCTCGGAACAGTAGGTAAAGCTCTGAGGTATATTATCGACTTCCCAAAAAAAGCCTCCTAGAGAGAAGCACTGAGCTTTACACTCTGCCTTTGAATTTCATATCATTGAGGTATTTTTGATCATTGAAAAAGCCACAGGATAAAATGGCGAAACCTGTCTGTTCAGTATTTTTTCTATCTATTTATTTATTTTTTGATAATATTAGTCACTGTATAATTTGCCATTTGTATTCTTATTTTTTGCTATTAAACATATTTTTTATTAGATTTCAATTTTTTTTACAAACCTTGAATATTTATATCTAATCAAAATACTATTTAAAACATGGTTTCAAGACACCTAATACTCCAAAGGGGATTTATTAAACCTGGCCAAAATATTTATATTCGGGCACCACTATGTTTTGATAGTGTTGTATATTCTCCATGCTCTGAAAAGTATGCAGATACATTACCCTAATACCCAGAGATAAAACTTTCTCGGAGGAAAGAAGTACCAACCTACAAGTCAACAAGTGTTGATAAGTCTATAATATACCTCATAGACTGAGGTTAGAAAAGGTGAGCGCTTTACCTACTGATCTCTGTGAACATAAGCATCTGCTTGATGTCGCTGCCAAGATTTTGCTGCCGCTGTTTAGGGTAATGGTTTAAGCTTGGAAATTGTGTACTGACCTTAGCAGCGGTTAAAAACTGTGTACAATTTTGGCAGCGCCATCGAGCAGCTCCTTGCTGCTGCCACTGCTGGAACAGGAAAGATCCAGAGTTTCAAATTAACATTCTAAATTGTCTTATTACAAATATCAAATCTTGTGAAAGTGAAGTCTAAAGTGTGTAATCCCATTTTAGTGAGATAATCTATATATTCCTTATTGTGGCTTCAGGT
>CM050166.1:255562316-255584816 GCA_027410445.1 Discoglossus pictus
TGTACCTTTTCTTGAAGAGATCTTGGTCTCAAAAGCAGTGCGCCATAAGTTAGAGTATATGTAGTGAGAATGTTGGGTTTGGCCATACAGCCAATGAGCTGCTTTATGTGCTGGATTGATTCAACCCATAGGAGGTTCTGATGCCAGGCAAACTAGGATTAGAGTTCTCTCTGTGTGTCTCCTCAACTACAGGGTGCCACAGGTGTTCATTTAGTACAAGCTTTAATCATTGTGCCAGAAATGGTATCCTCTGAACAATCGTGGAATCATTAAAAGAGTTTTGTTGTGGGAATGTCTGTAAAGCTCACAATCATAAGTGTATTTAACACAAAGTTTCCGGCTGATGTTCTCTGTTTAAGTATATGCCGTATATGTTGGTGTTACTCCATGGTACTTGAGTCCATGTGGGGCGGTGATATTATTTAGTCTGATGCTGTGTACTTTTCGAGTGTGCGTGTCAGGGTTCCCCAAAGCATAAGTACTTCAGACCATTTTCATGGATAAAAATATATTTATTTGGTAAAAATTCCGGTTTGATTCTGGTACAGAAATCCAGTGATAAAAATCGTA
The DNA here is from genome assembly GCA_027410445.1 of Discoglossus pictus. Taxonomy (NCBI): domain Eukaryota; kingdom Metazoa; phylum Chordata; class Amphibia; order Anura; family Alytidae; genus Discoglossus; species Discoglossus pictus. The sequence continues at coordinate 255,562,887 of CM050166.1, forward strand.
AAATCAATAGATAGTAAAAAAGTTGCAGACGCGTTTCGCTGCTGTGATCTGCAGCTTCCTCAGTGACAAATAAATTCCTTCCTGCAATGATGCTCAATCTGGCCTGTTGCTGGAGTATGGAAGGTTCTGATTATCCTTAGCTTGTGGAATCATTGTCCTGATATATTGTTTGTCGCGTCTGTTATATTCTGAAAATGGTGGAAAGAGTGACAGCAGTTTTGTAGTGACAGAGATTGTAAATGCACTTCAGGGCCTGTCTGAATTTAGAAAACTTAACACCTGTAAATAAACCAATGATGTCTTACAACCTCTAAGCTACCACGTCAGTTGACTGAGTGATTGTAAAAAGCTATACAGCCACAATAGTATCGTGTAGCCATAGACAGCAGATGCCAGTGCCTCAGTTAGTGCAGCCTTGTTATTTATACAGGATTTCATGGAGGATTTCAAAGCATAACACTTCTTTCACATGCTTTTCAATCTTCTACCTAATACAAATTGAATATTTACTTTTTTTCCCCTTCTTCTTCATTCAGTATCAAAGATGGCTTACTTCCCCATAATGGTTTGGATCATCTTTTATTAAATTTAACATTGTGTGACATAATGGTCTCCCTGGCAAGTGCTTCTACGCTACAAGAGGATTCTGGTTGGCTAGCATTAATCAGAAAGTTTGTGACTGAGAAGCTAATCAGCGGCTGGAAGCTGAACTGCAAGCAATTAAAGAGGTTACTGGGTGTAACCAGGAGACTTTTAAATATACAGAGAAATCGTGGTAAGTAGTTTTGTTAAATAACTTGCTGTCCATAGCAAAGGAACTCAATAAAATCTGAGGTAGTTTCAAGACATCCAAATGATAAGTTAAAGGAAAAACTGTAATTTTGGGGGGAGGGGGGGGGGGAATATGATCTTGCAACATGTATGCCAATAAATTTTAAAGTATTTATAGATGAATTGAACAGGATGGATATATATATTATATATGACTAAATGATTCATTGTGCTTCCATTTCTTGAATAAAGGATACTGAAGTGTTCCAAAATTGGATATAGTCTTCTGTGTATGTTCAAATAATCCTTTAGCTGCATAATCTTTAAATTCATATTCTTTAATTTGTGTCCATTCTTGCAACATTATGCTTGCCCTTTTGACCACCACTGCATATTTAGCTAATACTTCCAATAGAAAGCTTTTGAATTGGAAACCTATTTTCATTCCAGAGGAAACTAAATACTTAACCTTATTATCAACAAAAAGTTTCAAGGCAGACATTCATTAAAAAATGTGTTTTAGTTTCTGAATTAAATTAGTAATGAGCATATTTTATAAGATATTAACATATTGGAATAATGTAGAGTCATTTCCAGTTGTATTAAGCTCATTTCCATGCAAATCCAAGCAGATGTGGCCAGAGAGACAACAAAGAGAATAAGATGCATCTGATGGTGGATGGGGAGGGAAAATTCTGACCTTACTTTGAGTGACGGGTTGGAAAGCCGCATTTAATTATCTTTCTCTCTGTATCCCCACTAAAGTAAATTTTTTGATTGTGTAATCTTTTGTTTTGGATGGAAATGTGTTACTCACGTATTCATAGGGATAGCATGGTTAGTAAACTTTAAAGCTAGATAAGCAATTTAAAAATAGGATTTTTTTAATGAAGAATATGTCAGGCATGATAAAGTAACACATAATCACAATTAGAAGGCAATAGGTTTTTTTTTTTTTTTCAACAAGAAACATCTGTTAATTATTTATTTTTTTTCTGCTACAATGTCATTATGACATTACATTTATGCTTCACTTCTAAGAAGCCCTTAGAGTAACTGATTCTTTTCGTGAGACATCCCCCTTTTTCTTCCTTCTCTCCATTTGGGATGTTGTCTTGCACAGCTGTAACTTAAAGCCATATCCACATTTTAGAGTCTTCACGCTACTTGTATGTCATGCTACTAAGACACATGAAACATTGATAATGTGCATGCCTCCCCTGTGGCTGCAGTTTTACGTTATCGTTGTGCAAGGTATCACCCTATGTGAGAAAAAATAGGAAGAAAGAGGGACATACCAGAAAATAGGTATCTTACACTTGGAGAGCCTTTTAGAAGAAAGTGAAATGTAATTTTTATATATAAACTAAATTGAGAAGTAAAAACAAATCTAGTTTAAACATTTCTATAAATCAAAAAAAGGAAGGAAAAATAGTATAAAGGTGTCTGAAAATATTTGTCTTTCTAAAGGGACACTATATTTCTAATTTATCTACCATGCTTTCAAAACGATTGAATTTTATTAAAGCCGTAGGTCCTTCTTTCGAATCCTATGATTTGGAAATAAGTAAACGCAAGGGAAGGCCTCAAGCTACTTGGCTATTCTATTTGCAGCTTATGTCGTGCTGTGATCCCTTGCGATGAGCTCAATCGCAGCTTACTTCTGTCAAAGCCTTTGATCTTGCGCAGCCGCAAGAAATCCCAAATCGCTACTCAAATGTTATGCTCACCCTTCCGTCAAGCTCATAAATCGCTAAAACCGAGCCACAGCTTTAGCAACGTACTTACTTACAAATCGTAGCACCAATTAAGCAAAGCATAAAATACATCCTGTACTTTTATGAGAAGTTAAAGTGATTTTAGATCTTATAATTATTAGCACAACATTCCCACACTCTCAAATTGGCAAAAAAAAAAAAAAGTTTTATTTCATGTTTATATTTCTGTTTATAAAGTGAGACTGGCTTCAACCTCAGGGCTCGGAGGTTGAAGCCCGTAGGATTTCATGACTAAAATTTAACATGCAATAAAGTAGTTATTTTTGCAAGTTTGAGAATATTGTGCTATTCTAAGACCTAACATCACTTTCTCTTTTAATAAAAGTACAGGGTGGCATTTTTATTTGTTTATGAAGTGCTACTTTTGACAGTAATACCTATGGCTTTGAATGACCTCCAAGCCCGTGACACGTGCTTCGAGCACTGGAAATGCAAATATAAGTGCAAGACAGCACTTTAAATGATGGGATACACAATGGGTGGCATGAGCATTAAAGGGACAACATTCTCAAGCAGGCACATCGCCACAATATTTGAATCAAGCCCGTCGGACTTTGGAAATACATTAAACGTGAAATCAAGTACTGTATTGTATTGTGGCGATGTGCCTGCTTGAGAATGTTGTTCCTTTAATGCTCATGTCGCCCATTGTGTACCCGATCATTTACAGTGCAATCTTGAAATTATATTAGCATTTACATTTCTACAATTTTTGCGGCCTGAAACCAGAGTTATGGCCGCGATCATGTTCAAGCACAAAAGTGCCTACGGACGATTGCATGGTTTGCGATCGGCCGTAAGAGGGACCCCTTGCGGCCGCCGCACATGTGAATACCAGCGTAGACGTAGCTCTGCGTGGGGCCGTAAGCTGGCCGCAAGGAATCGCAGACTTGCGGCTTTTTTTACGGCCCTGATTAGAATGAGACCCTTAATCTGCAGCTTTTTAAGTACTTTATTACAGAGATTGGGTGTGTATCCTTGCAATAAACTCTCCTTTTTAAAATTGCCTGCAGTCCTATAACAATATTGACCGCATGCATATATCTCTGTAAATAGTTCATTACATTACCTATCTTATTAGGTACACTTAAAATGCAGGTTTTAAGGGACTGCTGTAGTCCAATAATTTAAAATGTACTCTATAGAAGAGCACTTGAAAACAGGTAAAACATTTTTTAGAATGGATAAAAATGTGACCTTTTCACAAAATTTTAAATTAAATGTAAAGAAATTGAAACTAAACGGTTATTTTTCTGCTGAACAATATCCTGAGATGGGAGGAGCCTTTGAACATTGCAATGGCGTTTCTATCTGCACAGGGGGAATGTGTCATATATAAGGGTTCTTTTGCATAATTTATTAAGCGTTTAATAGATTTGTTTTTACTTGCTGAAAAACACTAGCCAGAGTTTTGTGGATTTCATTTGTAGAATACTATGGCTCGTACATCAGTATTACTGCTCATTTGCTGATAGGGACAAGCCCCCATTTCAGTAACAATTGAATCCTTTAAAAAAATATATATTTTAAGCGCTATATTTGAAAAAAGAAAACACACTTTGGTACATTATAAAATACCCCAAAATTATTTCAACAAAAAGGCTACATGTAAGAACAAATAACTGCATTTGAATATAATTTAGGAAGCAAAGATAATTAAGTAGCCTGAAACTTGTATAGCTATTTTATGCCCATCCGTAAGCCTAGTTATTCCTACCCATTGCATTTGCGTGTTATGTATTTTGGATGCTGATCACTCATTATTCATTAATAATGGTATTGTTTTTTATAGTTCTAATACATCTTACATAGTCTGTGTATTTCTATTTAAAAAAATAAAACTTTTTCTTTTTATGACCTGTGATATTTAAATTCTTGTGATTGATTGAGAATGTGTGATTTAAAAACACAATTCAAAACCTTTTTATTTTAATGAGATCTAAAATGATGCTGAAGGCCAATCTCAACCAAATGAATCTGTCACTTGAGGAAACCGTAGTGGTTATTTTGTAATAGTGTATTTTTCTAATATGTCTGTGTAATTTCTATTGTAAAAGTCATTTTGCTTTTTTGCCAACTCATTTTTAACTTTTGTGTAATTTTTATATGCATATTCCATTCAGACTGATAAATCACTTATAACATGTTATATCTTTTAGTGGCTACAGAGAAGTTAATTCAAGCAGTTTACATGATGTACCAGCAGAGGGACCTACAATTTTCAGTACGTTCCATGCTTCTGTCATTTTTTAATAGAGTTTACTTGAAAGAAGAAGATGCCTGTCTCAACCTTGGGAGGTATTGTTTGTTCCTTTTTTTTTTTCCTTTCTACTCAACTGATATATTAAGCTTGCATATTTCCATCACATTGTCTTTATTTTACTGCCTTATAAAAAAAATTGAACACACATTTTTGGGAGACATTATTCAAAACTAAATTGACTAACTTCATTAAAAGGCAACTTCGTATTTTTTTTTTTTGACGATTATGCAGTCACATGACTTATGAAATACATAAGCCTTCAAGAATTAAGTCTTATGTATAGTTTATTTGGAATTTCATATGGTATATTCGAAGTTCTATTATATTATCATTTTATTTAACTTGCAAACTGAGTTTACCAACACCATACGTATGAGTAATAAATTAAAGTTCACAATCAAAATATATATTTATATGTGTGTGTGTGTATACAGGTTTTCACCCAAATCAAGGGTATGTGTAATGCTTTAGCCACTAATGGAATTTTTTGTAATCATTATTTCCTTAATTAAATATTATTGCTTACTGTTCAGTCTTTCCATTAATTCATTTTATTAATTTTCACTTCTGTTTTGTTTTTCTCTGGATATATGGTCTTAATGGGTGAATGACACGTTTGAGAGCAGGTGTGTGTTGTGCTGTAGTAATGGTGTAGTGGAAAGTTATTTGGGGAAGCAAGTAGTGTATTATACTCCACCGTCTGCAGAATAATTTACTATATTACAGATACATATATTGAGGGGGGGGGGGGAAGTTTCCTTTTCCTGAGGTGGGAGAAGACTTTAGACTCACAGGGAGCTTCTATCTGCACAATGGGAATACGGCATCTACAGCCTCAAGTGCTTTCATTAAAAGTAATTGGCATTAATTTAGTTTAAAATGATGCACCCTTTTGAGAAAGTAGCAGCACAATTACTTGCGAAAAATATGGATTCCTACAGTAAATAGTATTTGTCTGGAAAAGAAAGATGTTAATGTTCTGTTTTTATTTATTTTAAATAATTTGCCCATTATTATGTTTAATCATTCAGAAGACCATATTGATCCTTTAATCAAAAGCAATGAGACTGAAATAGAGAACTTTTTTTTTTTTTTTATTTATACTCCATATATTTCTCATGGTGCAGTGGTTTTGGCCAGTATTTCTCTGCATTAAATGCTGATAGGAGGAGAGTTTTAATCCATCACATGGTTCTCTTTTGTCTGCTCATTCGCAGGATCTGTTCCTGCCAGTTAAATATAAATTTAAGACTGCCATAGTGGCTGCCATTTTCCTGGTGATTTAGACTACCCCTGTTTTCTGTGTGAACTTATAATTCTTGGTTGGCTCTGAATATTACATTATTACTGGAAATCTGTCTTCACAACAGTTGACATCAAATAAAAGGAAAACTGGGGAACAAAAATGATAATCATATTGCAGAAGTATCACAGATATATGATATCTTTTTATTTTCTTTGTTTACAGAAGTCGAAGTAAAGTTTTGTCTCGTTGGCTTGCTAATCTGCCTCTGCAACTTACTCATCTTGGAGCTAGAAACCCTCAGCTGTCTGCCATAATGATTGATACAATATATACTGCAGCGGCTCGGCCAAACAAAGAATTGCTACGGAGTCTTCAAGCCACCGCATGTCAAATCTATGGTGAGCAGGCCTAATCATTAAAGGACCACTGTATTGCATTTACAAGTAAGTCTCATATGTATGCTGTGCATAGACTATTAAAATCAGCATGCAGTTAGATAGTTAATATAAATAATTTAACATTATTTGTCTTAGATTTTAATGTGTGTGTTTGTTCTTGTGCAGAGCTGCATGTCTGCTCCTACCAGTGTCTATCACGGGTGTGGACACTTCTACCTCTGTGCTGGACTAAAAATAGTCTGACCACTATAGGTTCTGCTCAGTAAAGGGCTTATGGTACAACTGCAAGCATATTCCAATAGAGTTGTTACCTCAGTGGAGGTATTGTCATGGGGAGGTGCCAGTGACATCAGCACATCCTGCTTCCAAGCTGCACAATAGTCCAACACACAGGCAGATCTGGCCACACCCCTGAGACACAGGTAGGAGAAGAAAGGCAGCTCTGCTTAAGCTTAAAACCTAAGAAGTTTTTTTTTATTTTAGACTGCATACTGTTTTAAGTAGTCTATGCCCAGCAAACACGCATGCATTGCTCGTAAATAAACTACAATGGTCCTCTAACAATCAATACAAAAGTATCAAAATTCTAAATTTTTTGAATGAACTCACACTGAAAAGATATTACTTTGGACTTTTAGAAATGGATTTCTATATATTTTTATTTCATAAACATTTTTATGTACACAAGCTTACAAAGACACTCACTTCCAAGTGACACACATACAAATTCTCCCAAATAATTTCTCTAATTTATGCAAACCCTTTGGAGGGAAAATACATCATTTTCTGATTTAATTACCTTGCACAACTTCGTGTCCTCCGCAAAAATGGAGACCCCACACTCCAATCCTACCTCTAAGTCATTAATAAATATGTTAAAAAGGAGAGGACCTAATACTGAACCCTGAGGAACCCCACTTACCACATTAGTCCACTCGGAGTATGTTCCATTTACAACAACTCTTTTTGCTTCCTGTCTTTTAACCAGCTCTCAATCCATGAGCAGATATTTGTTTTCTTTCTTTCAAATATATATTGTGTATATTAGGGTGGCAATAGCGTTAACACCCACTCCTGACACAGCATATACAGTCAGGTCCATAAATATTGGGACATCAACATAATTCTAATCTTTTTGGCTCTATACACCACCACAATGGATTTGAAATGAAACGAACAAGATGTGCTTTAACTGCAGACTTTCAGCTTTAATTTGAGGGTATTTACATCCAAATCAGGTGAACGGTGTAGGAATTACAACAGTTTGTATATGTGCCTCCCACTTTTTAAGGGACCAAAAGTAATGGGACAGATTAACAGCCATAAAACAAACTTTCACTTTTTAATACTTGGTTGCAAATCCTTTGCAGTCAATTACAGCCTGAAGTCTGGAACGCATAGACATCACCAGACGCTGGGTTTCATCCCTGGTGATGCTCTGCCAGACCTCTATTGGAACTGTCTTCAGTTCCTGCTTGTTCATGGGGCATTTTCCCTTCAGTTTTGTCTTCAGCAAGTGAAATGCATGCTCAATCGGATTCAGGTCAGGTGATTGACTTGGCCATTACACAATATTCCACTTATTTCCCTTAAAAAACTCTTTGGTTGCTTTTGCAGTATGCTTCGGGTCATTGTCCATCTGCACTGTGAAGTGCCGTCCAATGAGTTCTGAAGCATTTGGCTGAATATGAGCAGATAATATTGCCCGAAACACTTCAGAATTCATCCTGCTGCTTTTGTCAGCAGTCACATCATCAATAAAACACATCTTGTTCGTTTCATTTCAAATCCATTGTGGTGGTGTATAGAGCCAAAAAGATTAGAATTATGTCGATGTCCCAATATTTATGGACCTGACTGTATAACGTCATAAATGATGCCCCTTCCCCTTCCCCTTTTTTAACAAAAAGTAAACAGGTCACCCTTTTTGAAGGTAAGGAATTCAGTCTAAAATGCTATAGGGTGATTGAAAAACACATTTTGGAGTAATTCTTCGATATCTCTTGAAAGAGAGTGTCTGAATAAGCTTGCATGCACCTTATGCTTTCCATTTAGTACAGCTATATTTGAACAATCATTGAGATTTGATAGTATGGACGTTTAGTATACATTTAATGCTCCAGTATTTTTTGCTGAATTTGTCTCATTTGATTTATTTTATGTGAACTAAATTGCTTTTAAGTTGTTTGTGACAATTATTGACGTCAGTATTTTGGTTTACTTTTTACAATCGGACTGCTGAGCTGATTATTTTAATTAAAGAGCTTTTGCACTTTTTATTTTTACTGAATAACACGCACACACAATAATGCGGAGAGCACTGTGTGTCAGTACTTTTCAGTCCTTGAGATTATCTTAATTGTGTCTTTATAAACTCAGATTACAGATTTAAAAACTGCCTTAGCTACTCTATAAGGACTGGCAGATATGATTTGCATAAAAATGTTTTATTTTTTTATTTATCTAATTATCTGTTTTTGTACTACTTTGTTGACCCTACAAAACCTTGTGAATTTTAGCTAGTGCATGGGTGGGGGTGGGTGTTGACTGTAATTTTCTAATGTGTTCTATGTGACCTTTGTCTCGTGAGTGTTTTTTTTTTTTTTTCTAGATCCACAAGATGGCGTCATTGTGCTTCTCCAAGCTGAGTTGCAAGAACGATTAGTGCAGCTCTTATACTTTCTGCCATTTATTTCATCTGATTTACTTGTTTGTCTGAATCGATGCTGCATTAGTGAGAGACTTTCATCTAATCTTGCTTCCATGCTCATTGGGATATTACATGCAAGGTGAGTTGTTAATACTGCCATGTTCAGGTTATTTTGGTGACAGTTATAGTTTCTGATATGTGTAATGAGGTGAATTCTAAAAAGGGCAAGTTTGTTTCATATGTAATAGGAAAACTGATTTAGAAGCTCATCAAGCTTTCTGCAGAATTTGTACTCTAAGAGGATAATCTCACAAACTACATAATCCATTTTTTTTGTTTTATATTAATATAAAGCCACATGCCATAGTAAAATAAACCAACATTTTTTAAACTATTTATTGCAGATCTTCCTTTGCAAGTTGGACAAAAGCAACACGTGACCGTACAATGAATGATGCAGACTATTTTAGCTTTTTGTTCTCAACTCTTATAGGTAACGTACACCTTTATTTACTGCTTTTGCATTGTTTTTTAATCTGTTTAAACGGACAATCCTTCTTTTTAGAACGTGCTTCAGGTGTTGGTTCAATGTTAACTCCCTATAGTCGTATGAATGCACATTTTTTCTTTTCATGCACTGTTCAAGAGGTTAATAAAGTTACATAGTAATTAAGGTTGAAAAAAGACTTAAAGTCCAAGTTCAACCTGTTAAGATCTCCTCTGATCTGCAATATGCAGATTGGTTATTAATTAATTTAGTTGTTAAATAATTATTAATAGTATAGTATTTGAGGATGAATAAAGAGTTAGTCCATCAAGTTCAACCTTTTTAGATCTCTATTGATTTTTTTAAATATGTGGACTATTTATTATTATTTGTTAATTGATCCAGAGGAAGGCAAACAGAAAAAAAAAAAAAAAAACATTGAAACTTTGCCAATTGTCTCATAAGGGAGAAAAAAAGCAAAATTCCCTCCTGACCCCAGAAACTGGCGATCAAATTTCTCCCTTGATCAATATTCCTTCGCTAGTTATCTAGGATAACCTTAAATGCTCTCTTTTTATTCAAAAATATATCTAACCCCTTTTTTTAAGTTGGATATCGAATTCGCTGTCCCCACCTCCTTTGGTAGAGAATTCCACAGTTTAACCACCCTAACTGTGAAGAACCCTTTTCTTTGTTTAAGGTGAAATCTTTTTTCCTCTAATCTAAAAGGATGTCCTCTTGTCAGTTGAAAATCTCTTCCTACAAAAAGTTCACTTGACAAAGCCTTATATTGATCCTGGATGTATTTAAATAAAGTAATCATATCCCCTCGTAGACTCCTTTTTCTCTAGCGAAAATAAGTTTAATTTGGTTAGTCTTTCTTCATAACTTAGCCCCTCCATTCCCCTTATTAGTTTTGTAGCCCTTCTCTGTACTTTTTCCAGCTCTAAAATGTCCTTTTTTATGAAGTGGTGCCCAAAACTGTACGCCATATGCCAAATGAGGGCATACTAGGGATTTGTATAGTGGTAGAATTATATTTGCTTCCATTGCTTCTATACCCTTCCTAATACATGCTAATATTTTACTTGCCTTTGCAGCTGCTGCTTGGCATTGAGCACTGCTACCTAGGTGGTTGTCCACTAGTACTCCCAAATCCCTTTCAATATCTGATACCCCTAGATTTGTTCCATTAAGATTATAAATTGCATGGCTATTTTTCCTTCCCAAATGCATAACCTTACATTTATTTGTATTAAATCTCATCTGCCATTTAGCCGCCCATTTCTCTAATTTAATTTATGCAAATCCCTTTGTAGGGAAAGTACATCATTATCTGATTTTATTACCTTGCACAACTTAGTGTCATCAGCAAAAATGTAAACACTATTTTCGAGTCCTACGTCTACGTCATTAATAAATATGTTAAAAAGGAGAGGACCTAATACTGAACCTTGAGGAACCCCACTTATCACATTAGACCAATCGGAGTATGTTCCATTTACAACAACCCTTTGCTTCCTGTCTTTTAGCCAGCTCTCAAACCATGAGCAGATATTTACTGCAATTCCTGTATCCCTTAGTTTGCTCACTAGTCTTCCATGTGGCACTATATCAAATGCCTTTGAAAAATCCAAAAAGACTACATCCACTGAGTTGCCCTGATCCATGTTCCTACTAACCTCCTCATAGAAACTAATTAGATTGGTCTGACACGACTTATCCTTCATAAATCCGTGTTGACTGCTACCTATGATCTTGTTCAAATAGACATATTCTTGTATTCTTTCCCTTATTGACACTTCTAAAAGCTTCCCAACTACAGATGTGAGGCTCACTGGTCTATAATTCCCAGGATTTGCTCTTGAACCCTTCTTAAATATAGGTATCACCTCTGCTTTTCTCCAGTCATCCGGTAGAGACCCTGTAGTGAGTGAGTCTGGAAAGATTAGATATAATGGTTTGGCTATTACAGAACCCAGCTCCCTCAGTACCTACCCTTGGATGTATTCCATCAGGACCTGGGGCTTTATTAACATTTATTTTCTCCAAACTCTTTTGGATTTCTTCCTGCGTTAACCAATTATTTAGTGATGGTAGTGTAGCACCATATGTTGCGGTGTCCCAACCACCGGTACCTCCCTTGTGTATACTGACAAAAAGAACCCCATTACTAGTTTTGTAGCCATTCTCTGTACCTTTTCCAGTTCTAAAATGGCCTTGAGGGTGTACTAGGGATTTGTATAATGGCAGAATTATATTTGCTTCCCTTGCTTCTATACCCTTCTTAATACATGTTTAGCTTATCTGCCTTTCCTGGTCACTAATTATCAGATGGCCTGTGTCACATTGTAATGTTCCTATAGCTTCCTTCCTCGCCTTCTTCCCATTAATATATTTTAAAAATATTTTAGGGTTAGTCTTACTTTCCTTTGCAACTGACTTCTCATTTTCTATTTTAGCCAGTCTAATAGCCCTTTTGCAAGCCTTGTTGATTTCCTTGTAGTCACATAAAGAAAGCTGCCTCTGTTCCCTCCTTCTTGTGTAATTTAAAGTAGTAGTAGTAGTAGTAGTAGTGCATACATTTGGCAGGATGTACACTGAGTGGGGTTGCCACTGGACTGACTCATGATTATCAGTTACAAAAATACAGTGAGAAAATAAATCAATGTATTTGTATAAAGATTGCTTTTCTACACCTTAACCCAAACAAAACAGAAATTTTTGTTTTTGTTTTCTGATTTTCTTATAATACCCCTTTTCTTTGGATTTCCTCCTTTTATTCAATCTCCTACACACTAGCTACACTTACATGAGAAATTATTGCACGCTCGCTCTTTCCTTGTTAAAATAGACCCTTCCTACTCACCTGTAAAATGATAAATGAGCACAGGCTAGAAAACACTGCCCTGCCTCACAGAACTGATTCAACAGAAAGTGTACATGAAGTTATGATAAAGGTCTTGCATGTCTAGTTCACATTGCAGTGTATCATGTTAGTTTTGTCAGCAACAAATTTCCACTTAAATAATGTACATTGTAATTGATGTTGGAAACAAGACTTTTAGTCCCTAAAGTTTAGACTCCCCTCACATCTTTTTATATTATGGGAATTGGTCCAGACTATTAAAGAGCCTATTTTCCAATTGTCAAGTTAAGGGAAATATGTATTGCTTCTAAAATATGGCAATAGTGTTGTACACATCAGTATGCTACCTTTTGTGGTTAAAATTACCTACAACACAATGGGAAAAAATGTTTGAAGACTTTGCCTGACAAAGATCATAATTACTCAGGAATAAAGTCATACAGCTAGTTTTTAATTAGAAAATACATTGTGATGTATCTGCTGAAAGAATCCATTATACATTACTGGAAGCTGTGTGCGAGAGAGGGATTGTTACATTTCTAGAGAGCTATTTATGTTGCTTCACTGGTGGTCAAGTGGCTAGGATTTGGTTCTTTTATCACTGCGACCTGGGTAAAATTCCAGTCACACCACCCTAAAGCCAAGCAGGGTTGGGCCTGCTCAGAACTTGAATTGGAGGCCACCTAAGAAAACCAGAAGCTGTATGATGTGGCCCACTGGTGAAGGAACCGGCAACCCACTCAAGTATCTCTGCCATGAAAACCAAGTGGATCAGCATGACCATAGACATAAATGTGCATGGTGTTAAGGCCCATGAGGTCACAGAGTCTGAAATGACTGCATGACGCAAAAAAAAAAAAAAATGTTTACATTGAATGATAAAAGGTGCCTGACACCACACACCCTTACCATAAATGCAATTTCAATGTGTCTTATCAACAAAAAAAAACTCTTGACTTTTGCATGTTTCTTCCTCTCCCAGCCCTCTCGCCACCTATAACTTCAAAACACACACCCCTGTCATCCAGCTTGCAGAATGTGATATTCACATTTTCCCCAAAAAAAATGTTTTATGTCCATTGCTTACACAACTGTTAATAGTGTTAGTTTGGTACAGTGCCTAGCAAAAGTATTCACCCCCTTGGCATTTTTTTGTGTTTTGTTGCCTCACAACCTGTAACTAACATGGATTGTTAGAGGTTTTGCATCATTTAATTTTACAGAGCATGCTCACAACTTTGAAGATGTGTTTTTTTTTTTTTTTAATATTATTGTTAGGCAAACTGCAAATAGGACAAAATAACATAAAAAGTCAATTTGCATAACTATTCACCCCCCTAAAGTCAATACTTTGTAAAGCCACCTTTTGCGGCATAAGTCTCTATGCCACATCTTACCACTGGGATTTTTGGCCATTCCTCCTTGCAAAACTGCTCCATCAAGTTGGATGGTTTGCGCTTGTGAACAGCAATATTTAAGTCTGACCACAGATTTTCTATTGGATTGAGGTCTTGGCTTTCACTAGGCCATTCCAACAAATTTACATGTTTCTCTTAAACCACTGAAGTGTTGATTTAGCAGTGTGTTTGGGGTCATTGTCCTGCTGGAAGGTGAACCTCCATCCTAGCCCCAAATGATGCACAGAGTGGTACAGGTTTTGCGCAAGAATATCCCTGTATTTAGCACCATCCATCTTTCCCTCAACTCTGACTGGTTTCCCAGTCCCGGCTGCTGAAAAACATCCCCACAGCATGATGCTGCTACCACTGTTTCACTGATGGGGATGGTGTTCTTTGGGTGATATGATGTGTTGGGTTTGCGCCAGACATAGCGTTTAATTTAATGGCCGAAAAATTAAATTTTAGTCTCATCAGACCAGAGCACCTTCCTCCATACATTTTGGGAGTCTCCCACATGCCTTTTCGCAAACTCAAAATGTGCCATTTTGTTTTTTGCTAAAAGTAATGGCTTTCGTCTGGCCACTCTGCCATAAAGCTAAATTCTATGGAGCGTACGGCTTATTGTTGTCCTATGTACAGATACTCCAGTCTCTGCTGTGGAACTCTGCAGCTCCTCCAGGGTTACCTTATGTCTCTGTGCTGCCTCTCTGATTAATGCCCTCCTTGCCCGGTCCGTGAGTTTGGGGGGCGGTCGTCTCTTGGCAGGTTTTTGGTTGTTGTGCCATGTTCTTTCCATTTGGTTATGATAGATTTGATGGTGCTTCTGGGGATCATCAAAGACTTGGTGTTTTTGTTATAACCTAACCCTGACTTGTACTTCTCAACAACATTGTCCCTTACTTGTTTGGAGAGTTCCTTGGTCTTCATGGCAGTGTTTGGTTAGTGGTTCCTCTTGCTCAAGTGTTGCAACCTCTGGGGCCTTTCAAAAAAGGTGTGTATATGCAACGGCAGATCATGTGACACTTAGATTGCACACAGGTGGACATCATTTTGCCAATTATGTGACTTCTGAAGGTAATTGGTTGCACCAGTGGGCTTCATAACAAAGGGATGAATACACACGCACATGCCAATTTTCTCTTTCTATTTCTAAAAAATAGTTTTATGTATATATTTTTCTCAGTTCACTTCACCAACTTAGACTATTGTGTTCTGATCCATCACATAAAATTCAGATTAACAAAACATTGTATTTAAGGCTGTAATGTAACAAAATAGGTAAAAAGTCAATGGGGGAGGGGGGAATACTTTTGCAAGGCACTGTAAATACTCTACAAACAAGTCTGGCATGATCTTGTATCTCCTTTTTATTAACAAATCTATCCATTCCCTGTTTAAAGTTATCTATTGAATCCACTGGTGAACATAACCGTTCATATTGGGCAAGGAAACAAATTGAAACCATTCTGTAAAGTGTGATTACACATTTAAAGATAAAGGGCCTCGTTAAATTCTCCCTCGTTCTCTCTGTCCTCGCAAAAGGCAGTTTTTTTTGCTGTTTGCAAGGACCGAATCTCTCTCAGCCTGCTTTGCGAGATGACTACGAAAAATGGCAGAGAATAGGCTCAGAGAGAGCTATGGAGTCACATGCAGCCATAAATGTACGAGTGATTCTCGCATCTCGGAAGAATCCCTACGGGCATAAAAAGTGCTAGCAAGGGATCCTAAAGCCTCTACATGCTGCCTCTGGGCAGCCCGAGACAGCCGTGTGATGCTCCCCCCCCTGCTCCCTATACACATTCCCATGCTGCAGGGGTCACTATAGGAAACCTTGCAGCACCCCCACATTAACCCCTTGCAGCGGGGGTCCCCGATCGACATAGATCAGGCCCCCGCTGCATTTAAAAAATATTTAATTCCCAGCCGCGGCTCCTTAAAGGGCCTGCAGCACACTATTAATAATCCCGGCCGCGGCACCTAAAATTAACCCCACTCTATGCTGTTGGTCCCCATCAGGCCCCCCGAAGTGTACCCACATTAACCCCCTTGCTGCAGGGGTCCTTGATCGGCACTGATCGTGACCCCTCTGCATTTAAAATTTTACATTTTCCGCCTTGCGGGTCCTTAAAGGACCGTAAAGTTCCTGAAAGGACTCACACTAAAAAAATATTAACCCCAGGCAACTAAAATTAACCCCCTAACTCATGGAGGTTAAAACAGACCCCCATAATCAATTGACCCCCATGAGTGACAGGGTTAATACAGACCCCCATAAGCCTCTATTTAACCCCATCAGTCCCATAAGGGTATATTATCACCCTTATGGTGCGTTTAAAACCCTAACATTAACCACATAAGTGCCATGACGGTCCTCAAGGACCCTCATGACACTAACTACAAACACTATACTGCACTATAACCTCCAATAAACCATTAAATCTAAACTAACCCCCCTCTACACTAATCTATTAACACTTACACTACCTACCCCCTAATAAACCCCCCACCACTCTTAATTACAAAAAATAAAAAACCTACATTACAGAAAATAAAAAAATACATTACAACCCCCCACTACAGAAAAAAATATACACTATGCCGACATAATACCCCCTATCTATCTAATATACAATAAATCCTAATTACATACAGAAACCCTAATTCTAAGCTAAAATAAAATAATTAAGACCACTTACCTTTTGTAGATGTTCCTTCAGATCACCAACCTAGGGGAAAAACAAAAAAAAATAATTAGTGCAACACATTAACATAAAATAAATAAACATTCTAAATATTCTACTCACCTTTCCAGCATGTCCGTCCTTCTTCTTTTCTTCTGTTAAAAAAAAAAAAAAAGACAATACATTACTACACATACAGACATAAAATAAACCTATAAATATACATTCAACTTGCCTCCCCGCGATGTCCCCGGCCTCCAGCTTTTACAGCCAATCGGAATGTAATATATTTTTTTATTTTCTGTAATGTATTTTTTTTTATTTTTCGTGACTTTGGTGACTTAGGTTTTTTTTATTATGTAAGGTAGTTTATTTTTTATTTTTTTGTAATTAGAGTGGTGGGGGGATTGATTAGGGGGTAGGTAGTGTAAGTGTTAATAAATTAGTGTAGAGGGGGGTTAGTTTAGATTTAATGGTTTATTGGGGGTTATGGTGTAGTGTTTGTAGTTAGTGTCATGATGGTCCTTGTGGACCATCATGTCACTTATGTGGTTAATGTTAGGGTTTTAACAGCCCCATAAGGGTCATAATATACCCTTATGGGACTGATGGGGTTAAATAGAGGCTTATGGGGATCTGTATTGACCCCCATGAGTTATGGGGTTAATTTTAGTTGCCTGGGGTTAATATTTTTTAGTGAGAGTCCTTTCAGGACCTTTACGGTCCTTTAAGGACCTGCGAGGCGGGACATTTTTAAAAACTTAAATGCAGTGCCGATCGGGGACCCCCGCTGCAAGGGGTTAATGTGGGGACACTTTGGGGGTCCCAATGGGGATCCACCCATAGAGGGGGGAGTACCCCCCACGGCAGGGCTTATGTGTGGGACTGCCGCCGAGGTCCCGTTTAGGACCCCTGCACTAATTGATGAGGTGCGACAGCCTGCGAGATCCTCTCGCAGGCTGTCACTCCTCATGTACATTTTCTCTGTGTTTTTATATGGACGGCCGCGCTGCGTAGCTCACACGTTGCTCGCAGCAGGGCTAATGTAATAGCATCGTAACTTTGAGAAATTTTGCAGTACGTAGGGCTTAAGTGGAAGCCTCTTATTTACGAGGCTGGAATTTAATAGGGCTGTTTTTATTTGTCTGCTTTCTAAAACATTTTGTCCATTATCACATTTAGTTTGGTCAATTTTTTTTTCATTTTGATATTTTGAATAAAGTGCTTTAAAAAAAAATTAAATAAACTTTACACCTTTACTTTTTCTCTTTTATTTTCTTGAACTCATATTTTAATACTTATTTTTATCAGTGGTCAGCCTCTCCCTCTTCCTTACATTCATTCCATTCATCAAGGAATAATTCAGAGGATTTCACCAAAATTTGTTCTAAGAGACCAGTCAGGGCCATGAGTTTTATTGTGAGTTTTAATGCTTACAATTCAGTGTTGCATCTATTTAATAGCTCTTGAAGAGCTCAAACTTCCCAATGTTTTGAGAGAGCGTTCTTCATTCAGTATGCCTTTATGGTCAGTGTATGGAGATCTTATTTTAAAGAAAAATTTATTTATATTTTTTAAAGGCACAATAACTTCAAAAAACAAAGTACGGTATGCTGAACCACTTATGTTAAATGTAGGTTTATTTGCAAATTTGAAACCAAAAGAAAAAGCATTAGATTATAGTTCCTTTTTAATGTAAATTATTCTTGTAAGATTTATTTTGATACAATCAATGCTATAAATAAGATCAACACAATTTGCAGCTTGGGAATGTGTTGCAAGATTCAAATGGAATGTATTGTGCAACTATGTCCATGAAACTTATATTTAACCCTTCATACATTTAATAGAGTAAGTTCAATATTATATATATATATATATATACAGTCGGGTTCATAAATATTGGGACATCGACACAATTCTAAACTTTTTGGCTCTATACACCACCACAATGAATTTGAAATGAAATGAACAAGATGTGCTTTAACTGCAGACTGTTAGCTTTAATTTGAGGGTATTTACATCCAAATCAGGTGAACGGTGTAGGAATTACAACAGTTTGTATATGTGCCTCCCACTTTTCAAGGGACCAAAAGTAATGGGACAGATTAACAGTCATAAAACAAACTTTCACTTTTTAATACTTTGTTGCAAATCCTTTGCAGTCAATTACAGCCTGAAGTCTGGAACGCATAGACATCACCAGACGCTGGGTTTCATCCCTGGTGATGCTCTGCCAGACCTCTATTGCAACTGTCTTCAGTTCCTGCTTGTTCTTGGGGCATTTTCCCTTCAGTTTTGTCTTCAGCAAGTGAAATGCATGCTCAATCGGATTCAGGTCAGGTGATTGACTTGGCCATTACACAATATTCCACTTATTTCCCTTAAAAAACTCTTTGGTTGCTTTTGCAGTATGCTTCGGGTCATTGTCCATCTGCACTGTGAAGCGCCGTCCAATGAGTTCTGAAGCATTTGGCTGAATATGAGCAGATAATATTGCCTGAAACACCTCAGAATTCATCCTGCTGCTTTTGTCAGCAGTCAAATCATCAATAAATACAAGAGAGAAGAAAGTGGGAGGCACATAAACAAACTGTTGTAATTCCTACACCGTTCACCTGATTTGGATGTAAATACCCTCAAATTAAAGCTGAAAGTCTGCAGTTACAGCACATCTTGTTCGTTTCATTTCAAATCCATTGTGGTGGTGTATAGAGCCGAAAGATTAGAATTGTGTCAATGTCCCAATATTTATGGACCTGACTGTGTGTGTGTGTGTGTGTGTGTGTGTATATGTATGTGTATGTATGTATGTATGTATGTATGTATATGTGTATGTATGTATGTATGTATATGTGTATGTATGTATGTATGTATGTATATGTGTATGTATGTATGTATGTGTATATATATATATATATATATATATGTATATATGTATATATATATATATATGTATATATATATATATACACATACACGTATATATATATATATATATATATATATATATATATATATATATATATACACATACACACATGGCATACTCCACAGCTTAATAACACTCCCACCCACACTCTACAGTACAACACACAGACCCCTCCAATTGACTAAATAAATTGCATTCACGTTGCCATTTTGTATTTGTCACCCTCTTGTATCACACCTAAACCCTTAGATTGTAAGTTTGCAAGTTTTCAATGGTGTGTCCGTGTCTTGGAAACCAGCACTATGTGCATTTGATTATATGCTCAAAAACAGGGCACTCCATTCTTTATAAGGTGTTAAGTTTGTTTTTTTGCCTTGTACAATACCACTGTACAGCGCTACGGAATATGTTGGCGCGATATAAAGACAATAATAATATATATGTATATATGTATATATGTATGTATATGTATGTATATATATATATATATATATATATATATATATATATATATATATATACATATTTATATATATACATTTTTTTTAACAAACGAATGGTATAAATTGTTAATTCTTCTTACAAAGATAAGTAAGAGTGCTTTGAACGGCATACTTTATTCAATTTTAGATATTATTCAGGCATATCCTTTTTTTATGTACTAGAATCAAAGCATTTAAAGCATTTGTAGTTATAGGACTCCATTACTTAAAAAGCACAAAATAGGTAAAGATGTTGGGGACTGACAACACTATATTTTACAAAATGAATTAAAACATGCTTTCTGTATCCTTTTAAATAAAGTGCTTATCAAGGCTTTTTTCCTGCTGATAGCAATACTATCTGCATACTTAACTTTTTATATGCAATTACATATGCTGTATAATGTACAATTGTATGCAGTTGTATGTATAATGTAAATTGGGTACTATATATCTGTGATGTACACTCAATGTGACTTGTACTACTTGTATGTATGTTTTAGATATATTTTATTTTTAATCCATAAAAAGTCAAGATTTTAAAAAGTTGAGTTTATACATTTGACACATACTTTTACTCTACTCTTCTTTGTGCTGCAGGTGGTAATTGTTATATTAAAGCACCACTGTAGTGGTGATACAACAGTGTTTCATTTGTTTAATAACTAATCAATAGTAAAATCAGTAGTTATACAAATACATTTAAATGTAAGTTGTAAAACTTAAATTTGTAGTTGTGTTTTGCTATTTAGTCAATGAGCTTTTCTCCACCTCCACTCAGGAGAAAATCTGCTCCGGGATGTCTGCCTGCAGTAGACAGACTCCTCCTATCAGGACAAACTTACACAAATCAGAAAAAAAATAGGACACCTCCTGGGGTAGATAATCTTTTCTATACCTCTCAGTACATAACTGAGTAGAGAGAAGCACATTAGCTGGAGGTTACAATGCTAAGTTCTATATTAAGTTTAAAAGCTACATTGACTTTTTCTGCATATGCTGGCTTAATTGCTAATCTGTTAATTAAACTGTATGTCTTCACCGCTACAGTGGCCCATTTAAGACTATTTGTATTAGAACAGGATCAGAAGTGCATAAATATTTCAGTGATGCATATAAATCTTTAAAATATATTTTTATCTACACAATGTTTAGGTGTATCAAATTGTTGGGCATTAACACGGCAGCCTTTATTAAAGATGGGTTGTGGGGGGGAGGGAGAGGGCTTCCTCTCTGTCTGGACATCAGGAGGGGGTAGATTTTTTTTTTTTTTATTTATTTTTTTTTTACTAATTTTCTTTACTGCTATCTCTTCTAGTGGAAGTCATGGGGCATCTATAATTAAAAGAAAAAAAAAACACCTTGCAGTGAAATGCATCAACCAGGGAAAAATAAATATTTTAGAAACCAAACACCGTAACAATGTTAATGTATGTTTTTAAAGTTTGAGTCCATAACCTAAAAAAATTTAGCTGCCGCAAATAAAATAATGTCGCAACCTAGTCTTCATTTGGGCTTTAATCCGCACAAGCTCACGGATCTTACCCCTAAGTCTCCAGGATTTGATTATCCACACACTGGACACACAGGTAAGGTGTGTCTTTATTGAAGAGAACACGTGGCTAATGAGGGCATACATTTTAGTCCCTCGTTACCCTTCTTATACCCTGTCGCAACAAATAAACCAATACATTAATTAACAGAGAATAAATATTGCACAAATTGCTCGCATGATCCCTGGTCACATTCATGTTTCCCTCCTTGTCGTCCACGGGACAATCCGCAAGGACTATAGTATGTCCTTTTTTCATTTGAGATCCGCTCGTCAGTCCACCAATACAGGGTTAGCTAGTCTGGAGCTGATTTGGTGAATTCAGAGGTAGTCTGGCACCAGGTAGTATGGCCTGAACTGTGGGTGGGCTACGTGACCACTTTTTGATCTAGTTAATAGTTACAGAGCTATGTGACTTGGC
>CM050166.1:255589816-255607326 GCA_027410445.1 Discoglossus pictus
GAACTTTGAATATATATATATATTAGTCAGGTCCATAAATATTGGGACATCGACATAATTCTAATCTTTTTTTCTCTATACACCACCACAGTGGATTTGAAATGAAACGAACAAGATGTGCTTTAACTGCAGACTTTCAGCTTTAATTTGAGGGTATTTACATCCAAATCAGGTGAACGATGTAGGAATTACAACAGTTTGTATATGTGCCTCCCACTTTTTAAGGGACCAAAAGTAATTGGACAGATTAACAGTCATAAAACAAACTTTCACTTTTTTCATACTTGGTTGCAAATTCTTTGCAGTCCATTACAGCCTGAAGTCTGGAACGCATAGACATCACCAGACGCTGGGTTTCATCCCTGGTGATGCTCTGCCAGACCTCTATTGCAACTGTCTTAAGTTCCTGCTTGTTCTTGAGGCATTTTACCTTCAGTTTTGTCTTCAGCAAGTGAAATGCATGCTCAATCGGATTCAGATCAGGTGATTGACTTGGACATTGCATAACATTCCACTTCTTTCCCTTAAAAAACTCTTTGGTTGCTTTTGCAGTATGCTTCGGGTCATTGTCCATCTGGACTGTGAAGCGCCGTCCAATGAGTTCTGAAGCCTTTGGCTGAATATGAGCAGATAATATTGCCCGAAACACTTCAGAATTCATCCTGCTGCTTTTGTTAGCAGTCACATCATCAATAAATACAAGAGAACCAGTTCCATTGGCAGCCATACATGCCCACGCCATGACACTACCACCACCATGCTTCACTGATGAGGTGGTATGCTTTGTATCATGAGCAGTTCCTTTCCGTCTCCATACTCTTCTCTTCCCATCACTCTGGTACAAGTTGATCTTAGTCTCATCTGTCCATAGGATGTTGTTCCAGAACTGTGAAGGTTTTTTTAGGTGTTGTTTGGAAAACTCTAATCTGGCCTTCCTGTTTTTGAGGCTCACCAATGGTTTACATCTTGTGGTGAACCCTCTGTATTTACTCTGGTGAAGTCTTCTCTTGATTGTTGACTTTGACACACATACACCTACCTCCTGGAGAGTGTTCTTGATCTGGCCAACTGTTGTCAAGGGTGTTTTCTTCACCAGGGAAATAATTCTTCAGTCATCCACCACAGTTGTTTTCCGTGGTCTTCCGGGTCTTTCGGTGTTGCTGAGCTCACCGGTGCGTTCTTTCTTTTTAAGTATGTTCCAAACAGTTGATTTGGCCACACCTAATGTTTTTGCTATCTCTCTGATGGGTTTGTTTTGTTTTTTCAGCCTAATGATGGCTTGCTTCACTGATAGTGACAGCTCTTTGGATCTCATATTGAGAGTTAACAGCATCAAATGCAAATAGCACACTTGAAATGAACACTGGAGCTTGTATCTGCTCTTTGTAAATGGGATAATGAGGGAATAACACACACCTGGCCATGGAACAGCTGAGCAGCCAATTGTCCATTACTTTTGGTCCCTTTAAAAGTGGGAGGCACATATACAAACTGTTGTAATTCCTACACCGTTCACCTGATTTGGATGTAAATACCCTCAAATTAAAGCTAATAGTCTGCAGTTAAAGCACAACTTGCTTTCATTAGTTTCATTTCAAATCCATTGTGGTGGTGTATAGAGCCAAAAAGATCAGAATTATGTCGATGTCCCAATATTTATGGACCTGACTGTATATATGTATGTATATTTATATATATATATGTGTATGTATATGTGTATGTATGTATATGTGTAATGTATGTATGTGTGTATGTGTGTATAATATATATACACATATATATATATATATATATATATATAATAATATATATAGATATTATATATATATATATATATATAATATATATATATATATACACATATAATATATATATATATACACATAGTATATATATAAATAGATACACATATATATATATATATACACATTATATTTATATATTATATTATATATATAGAATATATATAATAACTCATATTATATATATATATATATGAGTATAATATATACTCATATATATATATATATAGTGAGTATATACTCTTATATAAGAGTATATACATATATATATAATAATATATATATATATAATATACCTCATATACTATATATATATATATATATACACTATATATATATAGGAGTATACTCATATATATATATATACACATATATCTAGTTATACACTTATATATATAGTGTATATATATATATATGTGTATATATTCATATGTATATATAATATATATATATATATATATATATATATATAATATATATATATATATATATATATAATATATATATATATATATATATATATATATATAATATGCCACTCCAGATGAAGCACAAGTGTGAAACCGGTTGAGTGATTAAACAGTTCCACCTGTGACTACCAAAGCAGGAAACAGAATCACAGCACGTGGAGAGCTGCTGCTGCTGACCTGTGGAGATACAGACACAGAGGACTGAAGGAAGTTATCTTCCATTTGTGGACATTACTAAACTAATGTAAGCTTTTTATATTATTTTTTACTCTGTATTAAAACGTTATTGACATACCTCTCTCTCCCTGATGACTGCATGCATAAAGCTGACGGCACATATAACCCTGCACAAGGAGAGCAGTGACAGGATCTGAGGGCCTGAATAATCTGACATAAATGTAAGGAGATTACCTATTTTTTAAAGAACTTTCCTCATTTGCAAAACCTACTACCTTAGAGGAGCCTCTTTTCTCCTTGTCTATTTTTCAGCACTAAGGAAAAAGAAACTGAAGATAAGCGCCAAGGATCTAAAGACACAATATAAGACATAGAATAAGATTTTAAAGGGATCTGAAAAATTGGATCAGGCTGCTTGTCTTAAGAATACTGAATTTGGTACACAACACAATTGCTTTTTATAATTATTTTTATTTAATTGTATAAAAGTGTGTTACAAATTTTTTTTTACTGCTTTTTAATCCAGAAGCGCAGTTAGATACACAATTAACTTGTGAGGTTCACTGGTCTATAATTCTCTGGATTTCCTCTTGCTCCCTTTTTTAAATATAGGTATCACATCAGCTTTTCTCCAGTCATCTGCTAGAGACCCTGTGTTGAGGGAATCTTGAAAAATTAAATATAATTGTTTGGCTATTACAGAACCCAGTTCCCTCCGTACCCGTGGATGTATTCCATCAGGACCCAGGGTTTTATTAACATTTATTTTTTCCAACCTCTTTTGGATTACTTCCGGTGTAAACCAATTATTTGGCAGAGGTTGTGTAGCCCCATTATGTTGCAGTGTCCTAACCACTGGTACCTCCCTTGTGTATACCGAAGAAAATAACCTATTTAGCTCTGCCTTTTCCTGGACACTAATTTTCAGGTGGCCTGTGTCACATTGTAATGTTCCTACAGCTTCCTTCCTCACCTTCTTCCCATTAATATACTTAAAAAATATTTTAGGGTTAGTCTTACTCTCTTTTGCAATTCATTGTTCATTTTCTATTTTAGCCAGTCTAATCGCGCTTTTGCAAGCCTTGTTGATTTCCTTTTACTTCTGTAAAGCAGTCTCTGTCCCCTCTTGTTTTTATAATTTAAATGCCTGTTTTTTACTCCGTATCTTGATCTTTAAATCATTAAGCCACATTGGATGGGATTTACTCCTTTTACTTTTATTCCCACATTTTATACGCCGATGTGTATGTATATTTAGTAAGCATTTAAATGTTGTCCATTTATGTTCAGTATTTTTACCTGCCAGTTCTCTGTCCCAGCCTATTCTTCGTATTGCTGCTCTTAGACTGTTAAAATCTGCCCTTTTAAAATTAAGAGTCTTTGTTGGCCCCTTTAAAACTTAGTCTCATTTGAGATTGAATAAAAAAAAAAAAAATGTTGTGATAATATTTCTCAAAGGTTGCCCTATTCCAACATTTCATACTATATCTATATTATTTTTGATGACTAAATCTAAGATCGCTTCATTTCTAGTAGGATCTTGCTTAACCTGGGCCAGATAATGATCTCTGAGTGTACTCCAGTACCTTCTCCCCTTAGATGAACTGCTGGTCTCATTTATCAGGTTTATTTCAGGGTAATTAAAATCTCCCATTATTAGAACTTGCCCGTGCTTAGCTGCATTTCCAATCTGTAACAATAATTGTATTTCCTCACTTTCAGCTATTTTGGGGGGTTTATAGCATACTCCTACTAATATTCTTTTGGAATTTGCTGCTCCGCTATTTAACTCTACCCACAAACATTCAACTTTATCACTAGTTCCGCCATAAATATCTTCTCTGACTATAGGCTTAAATTCAGGCTTTCTCTCGCACTGCCTATGCTACCCTCCAAATCCTCCTGTAGAACTGTTCTCCTGGATGTTAGAGGGAACAGCTCTATCTGGCATTGCCATTCTTGAATGGACGTCCCCAACAGTTTCACTCAATCTGCCAAATCTGTTGGTGCTTGCCAACTCTGTACTGGCCTGCCGCCTCCTCCTCCTGATCCCCCTGTTTCCCCTTGTAACTGTAACCCAGCTACCTCCCTGAACATCCTCACTATCCTCAGTACCACCCTCCTTGCTATGCGCAGCTAATCTGTGCCTAGTGAGCATTAACTCTCTTTCCAGTGGAACAATATCACTAAGTGCTACAATTATCCTCTCCAGTTCACCAGTTTGAGCTTTCAGAGAAGAACATGTTTACATCTCTCACCGACTCTGGATCATATGTTAGTAGTGCATACATGTGGCAGGATGTACACGGAGTGAGGTTGCCACTGGACTGACTCATAATTATCAACTTACAATATTCATTGAGAACAATATATAAACAATATCTTTGTGTAAAGCTTTATAAAATATATAAAATATATACCTGCCCTCTTTTCTTTGATCTCCCTTCTTTTTATTTAAACCCCTACACTTATACTAGAACTGCACTTGACACTAGAAGTGTTCGCAAGCTCACAAGTTTGCTTCTTTCCCTGTTTAAGTTTCATTTACGACTAGTCACGCGTACACAATTAGTGCACCCAGCAAATAACATGCAAGCTCGGGGGGGGGGGAAATACGACCTCGGAAAAATACACATTTAACGGCCAAACCGTGGAAAACGAAAACAAGAAAATAATAAATAAAAATATATTCAAAGACAGCTAAGGGGGAGAGCCAGGAAACCTGGGAGTGAGGTTGCAAGCGTTTTGGAGCCTTATTTGACGTGTTTCGTAGTTCGCAAATCGGCGAAGTGAGGGGAAAAAAAATGGCGGGGGATGAAATATGTAAATAATTCTTAAACTGGATGAAAATGAGGCTGAGCAAAGCCAGGCACGTGGAACTTAGAAAATACACAATGGCAAAGACACGCACACCAACAACGCCAGGCACATAGGACTTTGAAAATAAAACAAACGGCAGTCAGCGCGTGCCAGAAAACATTCAGCAGATACACAGAAGAGAAACACACAGGGAAGGGACAGGGGGGAGATGCTGGAAAAAGACGCATGGCATTCCCAAGCACAAAACTTGCAGGTTAATGAACCCTGCAATGAGCGGCCTATACAGTAGCAGGGAGGAAAGGTTTGCAATGAGCGACCGAAGGAGCTCAGAGAAGCAAAAGCCTCACTTTGTGTGGCAAACTGCATTGCCTGGCTTAACATTTTATTGCAGTCATTTTTTGACGGGCAATTCGCTAGTATAATATATGCATGATGGGATTTTCCATTGGTAAACTCAAATTTAGTAGTAGAAAATGATACTTCTAGATTGTCTATGTAGACACTGAAGGATTCTTGAAACTTTGCAAAATGTTAATCTAAACAGTTCTGTTGTGCATATCTGAAATAAAATGTATTTTTATAAGCTTGCTTTAGTGAATTGACATGTTAGATGTGAAATTTAAAAATCCTGGTTGCATGTGTACCTTGCTGCAGTGCCTTCCACTAGCAAGGGGTTCATGTATGCTATTCTGAAATATTTAGCATTGCTCAAATACAGGAAATTGTTTTATTAATGTTTCTACTATGAATATTTCAAACCGTAGCATAAAGTTTGATCCATGAAATTTATTATCAAGAATTTATAATATGAGACTCCTATTTTACGAAAGAACATGCTCCATGCATTTCCTTTTGCTTTTGGTTGTTTTGGCTTAATAGTTGTGTTTTTTTTTTGTTTTTTTTAGGTATTTATTTTAATTTTAATGATCTATAGAGACTCTCATTTATTTCTCTGTGTGGTGTTTAATTGAGATGTACATTTATTGCATGGATTAAGGGCACAATATAGCAACTAACATCTAGTTATTGTGGATGTCTGTCCATTGTTTATAAAACAATATATAACCCTACAGTGGCAGTTTTTGTAGTGTAGAGCAGTCCTGGAGAAAATTGTTTTTATTCAGTTGTGTCTGACTCTGTGACCCTATGGCAGGCATATCTGTCAGCACTGCTCCTCTGAGCTTCCTCAAGCGCATGTACATTGCTTCAATGACCTTATCTGTCTAACTCCATCTCTGATGTCCCCTTCTTTGTGTGCCTTAAATCTTTCCCAGCATAAAGGTTTTTTTCTAGGCTATCATAGTTACATAGTATTTAAGGTTGAAAAAAATCTTTCAGTTCATCAAGTTCAACCTTTTTAAGCTCTCCTCTGATCTGCAATATGCGGATTAACTATTAATTAATTAGTTATCCATGATAACCCTGAATTCCCTTTTTAATTAGAAATAAATACAGCCCCCTTTTAAAGTTATCTATCGATTCCGCTGTCGCCACCTCCTCTCATAGAGAATTCCACAGATTAACCACCCTTACTGTGAAGAACCCTTTTCTTTCTTTAAGGTGGAATCTTTTTACTTTTAAACTCAAGGGATGTCCTCTTGTCAGTTGAAAACCTCTTGGCACAAAAAGCTCCCTTGACAAATCTTTATACTGACCCTGGATGTATTTATATAAGGTAATCATTTCTCCTCTTATACGCCTTTTTTCTAGAGAAAATACGTTTAATTTGATTAGTCTTTCTTCATAACTTTAATTTAAATTAACAATAATTAACAATAATAATAAATAGTCCAAATTAAAAAGATCAATAGAGATCTAAAAAGGTTGAACTTGATGGACTAACTCTTTATTCATTCTCCAATACTATACTATTAATAATTATTTAATCAATAATTTAATTAATAACTAATCCGCATATTGCAGATCAGAGGAGATCTTAACAGGTTGAACTTGATGGACTGAAAGTCTTTTTTCAACCTTAATTACTATGTAACTATGTAACTATAACTTAGCCCCTCCATTCCCCTTATTAGTTTTCTTACCATCCTCTGTACCTTTTCCAGCTCTAAAATGTCCTTTTTATGAAGTGGTGCCCAAAATTGTACTCCATATTCCAAATGAGGGCATACTAGGGATTTGTATAGTGGCAGAATTATATTTGCTTCCCTGGCTTCTTTACCCTTAATACATGCTCGCATTTTGTTTGCCTTTGCAGCTGCTGCTTGGCTTTGAGCAATGTTACCTATGTGGTTGTCTTCTCATGACCTGGCCAAAATATTTGTACTTTAGCCTCATGATCAAACTTTTCATTGAACAGTTTGACTTGATGTTCTGTAGTATTGATTGAATCTTCTGCACTTCAAGGGACTCTAAGCAGTTTCTCCAACACCACAATTCATTAGCATCAAATCTACGATGTTCAGCCTTCTTTGTGGTCCAACTCTGACATCTGTATGTTGCTACTAGGAATACAATAGTTCTAACTGCATGCAGACCTTTATTGATAGTTTAATATCTATATAGCCATATTAAATTCCAGCCTTTTAAGTCCAACATGAAGCACGTAACGGCTGCGGGTCGAAATTTGCCCTACTTACGTTGCTATTAAATTAGAAAGGGCTACGAGCGAGAGAGGCTATTTCGTAAACCAGTTCGCGGCCATCAGGATTGCGTGCTTGAATGCAAACAATTAAGCAATTACGTAGTTTCCGGTTCATATGGAGCCAATGGATAAAGATAAAGATTGTTAGCGTTCCGTCACTGAAAAAGGGAGGGTAGATTTCGAAGTCCTATGTGCTTCAATTCCAGTTTGCGATCAGCCCCCGAAGTCCAGATATAATGCAATATTAATAAAGCAGTATATATGATCTATTACATGTGAGTTACAGTATATGTCGTAACACATTGATTGCAGAGATTGATATAACACAAAATATGAACATAGAATAAAGTGTTTTTCTGGGCCAATTTGCGGGCTTGAGAATGTTGTGCTATTAATTCTAAGACTTAACATCACTTTCCCTTATAATAAATATACAGTAGTGTGTTTTTATTTGATTACAAAGTGCTACGTATTGGACTTTCCCCCTCTTGCGGATGCTCTCGAGCACCCATAGGCCTTTGGGCTCCATTTGCGTGTTACGTGTTTCGTGTTTGCTCGTGAGTGACCACGTTGCAATTTATTAGCTGAATTTAAGTAGCGGTTACGGGCATGAAAGATCAAAGGATTTATGTGTGAGAAGTTAAACGTTGCTCAGCACGTAGCCATTTTTCGGCTGTCCTGCGTATTAACAATCAAGTCCGCTGCCGTCAACGTTACGGGGCTAATTTAAATAGCCGTAACACATAAAACTGGCGTTACGGGCTACGTTCTACAACGCAGCCCCACTTATAATAGGGCTATTCATTTTTAATCACTTTCCTCCCCAGAAGCAAATGTCTTAATTTTATGGCTGCAGTCACCATCTGCAGAGATCTTGGAGCCCTGGAAAATACAATCTGTCACTGTCTTCACATTGTTGGAGCCAGCTTGCAGGATCAGAAGCATTACCTTTGTGGTATGTGAAATGAGTGCAATTGTTTGTTAATTGGAGGACTCTTTAGCACTGCTTTTTTGGGGGATGTATACTGAACTTTTCCAGTCCACGGGCCACTGTTGAGTTGTCCAAATTTGTTGGTATAATGCAAGCAACAGTATCATCTTGTAGGATTGTGAACAGTTCAGCTGAGATTCCATAAACTCCTGCAGCATTGTTATCCACAAAACATCCTAGGGCACATCTCTCTTCACTCTCCAAGATGTCTGACTCCAGCTCATTCGACAAACTAATGAGGTTATCAATGCTGTTAAGACTCTCTCTCTCTTTCTCTTTTTATATATATATATATATATATATATATATATATATATATATATATATATATATATATATATATATATATATATATATATATAATTTTGTGTGTTCATTCCACCTCCTTAATTTTTTTCATCTGCTTCTGTTCTATCCCTACCATTTTTGTCTTATCACACCCACTTTGGCATGAAAGGTTCCCTTGAAAGACAATTTTTTTTTCTTTAATAAATGTTTAGTTTTTACCATTCTATCATCGTCTTCTATCTTTTTTTACATGGTTACATAGTAATTAAGGCTGAAAAAAAACTTTTTTAGACCTTGTTTGACTTGAGCTATTCGGATTAACAACTAATCTGCATTTCACATTATAGAATGTCAGTTACATAGTAATTGAGGTCGAAAAAATACTTTTAGTCCATAAAGTTAAATCTTTTTAAGATCTCCTCTGATCTGCAATATGCAGCTTAATTGTTAATTGATCCAGAGGAAGGCAAACCAAAAAAAAAGCCCAAGTGAAACTTTGCCAATTGTCTCAAAAGGGTAAAAAAATGAATTCCTTCCTGACCGCAGATACTGGCGATCGGACTCCTTACTGGATCAATACTCCCCTTCTAATTGTCCAGAATAACCATGATTGCCCTTTTTATTTAGAAATATATATCCAGTCCCTTTTTAAAATTATCTATCTGCTGTCCCCACCTCCTTTGGTAGAGAATTCCACAGATTAACCACCCTTAAAGAAAAGGGTTCTTCACAGTAAGGTGGAATCTTTTTTTACTTCTAACCTCAAGGAATGTCCTCTTGGCACAAAAAGTTCACTTGACAAAGCCTTGTATTGACCCTGGATGTATTTATATAAGGTAATCATATCCCCAATATGTTATTTGCCTTTGCAGATGCTGCTTGGCTTTGAGCACTGTTAACTAGGTGATTGTCCACAAGTACTCCCAAATCCCTTTCAATATCTGATACCCCTATATTTGCTTCAATAAGTTTTTAAATTGCATGGTTATTTTTCCTTCCCAGAGTCATAACCTTACATTTATTCATATTAAATCTCATCTGCCATTTAATTGTGCATTTCTCTAATTTATGCAAATCCCTTTGGAGGGAAAGTACATCATTACCTGATTTAATTACCTTGTATTACTTAGTGTCATCAGCAAAATGGAGACAATAATTTCCAGTTCTATTTCTAAGTCATAAATAATGTTAATAAGGAGAGGACCTAATACTGAGCCCTGAGGAACCCCACTTACCACATTAGTCCAATTGGAGTATGTTCCATTTACAACAACCCTTTGCTTCCTGTCTTTTAGCCAGCTCTTAATCCATGAGCAGATATTTACTGCAATTCCTGTATCCATTAGTTTGCACAATAGTCTCTGCATCTAAAGCATTTGCAAAATCCCAAAAATCTACATCCACTGAGTTTCCTTGATCAAAGTTCCTACTAACCTCCTCATAGAAATGAATTTGATTTGTTTGACATGACCTAAACCTCATAAATCCATGTTGACTCCTACTTATAATCCTGTTCAAATAGACATATTCTTGTATATTATCCCTTATTAACCCTTCTAAAAGCTTGCCCACTACAGAAGTGAGGCTCACTGGTCTATAATTCCCTGGATTTGCTCTTGGTCCCTTCTTAAATATAGGTATTACCTCTGCCTTTCTCCAGTCATCTTATAGAGACCCTGTATTGAGTGAATCTTGAAAAATTAGATATAATGGTTTTACTATTACAGCGCCCAGTTACCTCAGTACCATTGGATGTATACCATCAGGACCCGGGGCTTTATTAACGTTTATTTTTTCCAACCCTTTTTGGATTTCTTTCTGCGTTGAATAGTTATTTGGCAAAGGTTGTGTAGCCCCATTATATTGCAGTGTCCCAACCAATGGTACCTCCCTTGTCTATACAGAAGAAAATAACCTATTTAGCTCATCTGCATTTTCCTGGTCACTAATTATCAGCTGGCCTATGTCGCATTGTAATGTTCCTATAGCTTCCTTCCTGGCCACCTTCCCATTAATAAATTAAAAAAAATATTTTAGGGTGAGTCTTACTCATCTTTGCAGCTAACTGTTTTCATTTTCCTATTTTAGCCAGTCTAATAGCCATTTTGCAAGCCTTGTTGGTTTCCTTGTACTCCCTTAAAGCAGTTTGTCCCCTCTTATTTGTATAATTTAAATACCTATTTTTTTTACTTTGTATCTTGATCTTTGAATCATTAAGCCACATTGGATGTAATTTACTCCTTTTTACTTTTATTCCCACATGGTATATGCCAATGTGTATGTGTAAGGATTTAAATGTTGTCCATTTAAGTTCAGTATTTTTACCTGTCCGTTCTTTGTCCCAGTCTATACTTTGTATTGTGGCCCTTAGACCGTTAAAATCTACCCTTTTTAAAATTCAGAGTTTTTGTTGTGATAACTGTTTCTCAAAGGTTGCCCTATTCCAACATTTGATACTAATATCTATATTCTATGTGAGAGCTAATTCCAAGATAGCTTCATTTCTAATAGTTTCTTGTATAACCTGGGCCAGATAATGATCTCTGAGTGTACTTAAGAACCTGCTCCCTTTACCCGTACTGCTGGTTTCACTCATCCAGTTTATTTCTGGGTATTTAAAATCTCCCATTATTAGAACTTGCCCATGCTTCGCTGCATTTCCAATATGTAACAACAATTGCATTTCCTCACGTTCAATTATATTTGGGGGTTTATAGCATACTCCTACTAATATTCTTTTGCAATTTGCTGCTCTGCTATTTAACTCTACCCACAAACATTCAACATTACCGCCAGTTTCTCCATAAATATCTTCTCTTGCTATAGGCTTAAATTCAGGCTTAACATACAGACAAATCGTTCCTTCTCTTTTACCATTACCCCTTTCCTAAATATATAGTTTCATAGTAATTAAGGTTGAAAAAAGACTGTCAGTCCATCAAGTTCAACCTTTTAAGATCTCCTCTGATCTGCAATATGAGGATTAGTTATGAACTAATTAGTTGTTAGTTTAATTATTTATCAACTATCTATTTATTTTAATTAGTAATTAATCCAGTGGAAGGCAAACAGAAGAAAACACAAGTGAAAATTAGCCAATAGTCTCAAAGGGATTTTTTTTTTTAAATTCCTTCCTCATCCCAGATACTGGCGATCGGATTTCTCCCTGGATCAATACTCTCTCTAATTATTCAGGATAACCCTGAATTCCAATCTGATTTAGAAATAAATCCAGTCCCCTTTTAAAGTTATCTATCGAATCCGCAGTCACCACCTTCCTTGGTAGAGAATTCCGCAGATTAACCACCCTTACTGTGAAGAATTATTTTTTTTAAGGTGAAATATTTTTACGCCTAACCTCAAGGGGTGTCATCTTGTCAGTTGAAAACCTCTTGGTCCAAAAAGCTCCCTTAACAATTCTTTATACTGACCCTGGATGTATTTATATAAGGTAATCATATCTCCTCTTAGACACCTTTTTTCTAAAGAAAATAAGCTTAATTTGGTTAGTCTTTCTTCATATCTTAGCCCCTCCATTCCGCTTATTAGTTTTGTTACCCTCCTCTGTACCTCTTCCAGCTCTAAAATGTCCTTTTTATGAAGTGATGCCCAAAATTGTACTCCATATTCCAAATGAGGGCATACTAGAGATTTGTATAGTGGCAGAATTATTTATATTTGCTTCCCTTGCTTCTATAGCCTTCTTAATACATGCTAATATGTTATTTACCTTTGCAGCTGCTGCTGCTGCTTGGCTTTGAGCACTGTTACATAGGTGGTTGTCCACATGCACTCCCAAATTCCTTTCAATATCTGATACCCCTATGTTTGCTCCATTAAGATTATAAATTGCATGGCTATTTTTCATTCCCAGATGCATAACGTTACATTTATTCATATTATATCTCTTCTGCCATTTAGATGCCCATTCCTCAATTTTTTGTAAGTCCCTTTGGAGGGAAAGCACATCATTATCTGATTTAATTACCTTGCACAACTTCGTGTCATCAGCGAAAATGGAGACCCCACATTCCAATCCTACCGCTAAGTCATTAATAAATATGTTAAAAAAGGAGAGGACCTAATACTCAACCCTGAGGAACCCCACTTTCCACATTAGTCCAATCGGAGTATGTTCCATTTACACCAACCCTTTGCTTCCTGTCTTTTAGCCAGCTCTCAATCCATGAGCAGATATTTACTGCAATTCCTGTATCCCTTAGTTTGTGATAGGTTATAACCATTCAGATTAACAGTCCAGTCATGAGATTCATCCCACCATGTTTCAGTAATGCCCATTTAAATCCAATTTCTCATTTACTGCTAATCATTCTAACTCTCCCATTGTTATATGTTAGTATATATTATTTCTTTATTGCAGAAAAGTAGCCCATTTCAAGTTTTTTTTAATTTTTTTATTCCATACCATAGCATCAGACTCTCCTATGATGAGGGTAACCTCTTTTCTTGGTGTTTGTAGCTAAGTGGTGTTGTATATCATTATAGGGTTTCTCTGATGCTTGCCTTGAACTCCAATTGAAATCCTTCTGTCATGTCTTGGGTTGTAGCTGATCATTACATTGGCCTCCATTTTATTGAATACAATGGCTTCTCAATGTCTCCTGCAGGATTCTTGACCATAGTAGAAAATGTGATGGTTGTCTTGTATTAAATATCCCATTCCAGTCCATTTAGGTTCATAAATTTCCAGGATATATATATTGTAATCTTGTGAACTGTTTTATCACATTCAGTTGGCCTTGGTTCATAACTATAACATTCCAGGTTCCTATGCTGAATTGCTCCATGCAGCAGCAGACTTTCCTGTCTCCTAATGACACTTCCGCAGCAGGGCTTTTGGCTCAACACGTTAATTAAACCTGGTGCTACTCGTACTTGCCCTCTCTTCTTCCCCGATTAATGTGGTAGACACCTTTTGACTTGAGGGGCTTATTTTCCAGTGTCATATTGTTGTGTGTCTGGTTATGCTTATCCGTGCAGTTTTCCTTGCAAATATACTGGAGTGGGTTTTCAGATCCTCTCCTATGGGCTGCAATTTGTCTTACCTCTCTGCTATGACCTGCCTGTATAATATGTATTTACGGTGACATGGAATACAATTAATTTCTTCATGCATTGGAGTGTGCTTTAAACTTTACCAAAGTTTGTTTTGTAGAGGTTTGAGAATCACTGGTCTGTAAAATTAATATTTTTGTAAAACCATATAACCAACTATTTGTGTTGTATCAGTGGGCCAATGGTGGAGGTAATGAAGGCCACAGTGTAAAATGAATTGCCTTCACTTGCAACTCCTCCACAAGGTAGGGTCAAGAGAAAATATATATAGGTAGTCATATCAGTTTCTATAAAAATAATTTTCTGTTCCTCTTACTAAAATAGGTTTTCCGGTAGCAGAAGGTGCGTACCCTGTTATGGGCCTTGGTCCTTTCCACGTGCTCTACCAGTGTAAGCTCTGCTGTTGTCAAGGGCTATATGTACTAAATTTTAAAGTGCTTGAAATCTTTTGGAGATATTATATCTCCGTTTTTATCTGCCCTACAGGTTTGCACAGAAATTTGCAGATCCTCCAACTCTTGACACTTTTATACATGTGTAATGATACTGTACATTATTTATATATGCTATTAGTGATCTTAAACAATCTACTTTTTTTGATCCTTAGGCGATTTTCTAATATTTTTTTTCTGCTAGGGACAGACCTTTTGTCTACCATTCACAATATTGTTTGTGTTTTATTAGGTTTTTCCTCTGAGAAATTATCATGGATGCAAAACAACAAAGGAAGTCCACGTGTCAGCAAAACACGAGTTTCACGTGTCTGCCTTTACTTGACAGATCAGCCACAGTTTACCCACCACTGGACAACTACCAAGGTAATATACCTTAAATGAAGAAAATGGAGTACAGTTTGTGATTTTATATAACTACTTAAAACCTAAACAGATTATCGCATATCTAAATTTGTGTAACACTCACAAAAGGATTGTGAAAAAATACCAAAGTTATAATTGTAATACTGATAGAGGCGCATATAAAAACATATAAAAGCTTTTTAAAAATATAAGAATGAAAAAAAATCCTTATTTGAATTTAGATGAAGCCGCAATTAGTGGTGAATCATACATCAGGCATAGCGTCTGATGTCAGACTCTTACACAGGGGTTCCACTCCCATTAAATTAGGGTATTCTGACCATTACACTGCTTCTTTTTAGTATTAGTTACTTGCAATAGGAACAGAATGTAATGAACATTATAGCAATTTATTAGATTACTTGGAAAGCTCAACTTGAGTGTCAACTTGCTTTAATTAAAGAACTTTGTTATTTCAAAAGCATGGTAAAAAAAATTCATGCTGCTATAATTATATGATTTTTGTAAACAAAATAGATATGCAGGAGTGATACCAGACATATGATGGAGACTTGGTAACCGTTATAATAAATTGTATTTCATTAATGCCAACATCAGTCAGCTTCTTTTGCCTGAGGCGTTATTTCCATACAAGAATTCTGACAGAAATGTAGGTGTGACAGAGCCTGAAACACTGAAGAGCATTTAGATCACTTATTTGGTGTTAAAAATTAGCAGCTACCAGGCCAGTATTTATAGAGCATTAATGGACTACCTGCATACTTACTTGAACTATATTCACCTTTTTGGCTCTATTACTAAATGTTAATCTGTATTTATCATTGTCTGAACCTAATTTATGTACAGCTCTACGGAATATGTCGGCACCTTTATAAATAATAATAATATTACTGTGTGTCTATTACTACAGGGCAATAGTCAGATTTGAGTTTTGTAACCCATCTGAAAGTCATAGTACTACCCGCTGTATTGTCCTATTTATCTAAATTTGAAAACCCTTTATATTGGAAGAGCTTTTAATAGTTTTTATATGGGCCTCTATCAGTATTACAATTCAAATTGTTGTTATTTTTTTCCCAATTGATTTTGTGAGTTCAAACTTAATTTAGTGATGAGATATATATATATATATATATATATATATATATATATATATATATATATATATATATAATATATATATATATATATATATATTTTTTTTTTTTTGCAACATAGACGTGTGGATAAAAGCAACAAGGACTGGTGGACAATAAGACACTCTATAAAGAGCATTTAGACCTAGGGTGGTGGACCACATACAGGCCTGGATTTGAGGATATGCCTTCTGCGAAGTTCTTTTTCAGTCATCGATTGACTCACCTTTGCAGAAAGGGCATCCTCAAATGCAGGCCTTTGTGTGGCCCTCCAGCATCGAACTTGCCCACTCATGATTTAGATAAGGACATTTTGAGAAGGCATGTCCATCAACATAATTGTTAAAGTACAAATGATGTATGCACGTGTTATATTGGTCCAACCATGCAAGATAGTGTTGGTATATATATTTAGAGATTAAATATTATACCATAATTGATGACGGGCAAACTACTAGTATAGCAATAAGACAAGTGCTAGAACTTGTATATGTTTATAATAGAGAACGCCTATAGTAATTCAAATATTAGTGTTACTCCCTTTTTTAAAGCTGGTTCAAGCGAAAAGATGCATGAATTGTTTTGTAAAGCAGGCCAATACTTTTTAGAAAAAATAAAAGAAATTCCATTGTCTGTTTAAATCCTTGTACAGCCAATTAAGCATGACAGCATTTTATTCAACCATATTACTTTATATCATTAACTAGCGAGCAAGATGCTTTTCAGCTTTGGGCTACTCCTGGAAGACCAGATGCACACAGTGTCGCTAATTGATAAATGCAAAGTGAAAATATTTTGTTTTCCCTATTGTGTTTCTCCTTGGAATAATTGCACCAGATATTACAACTGAAATTAACAAATCTTACTAATATAATAAAACAAGTTGCACTATTATGTTGTTGAATGACTTAAGAAAACAGATGTCTAAGTTAATATGCACACAGACACACTGACATTTCTAAAACACATGAAGACAGCTTGCACTGCACTATGCAGATTGAAGCTATTTTACAAAAAAAAAAAAAATCTTTGTGGCAAATATTTAGAAAGCTGTGTAACATTGCATACAGTATGTATGACATTTATTTTGAGGTGTTTTAATAAATACTTTTTTTTTTTTTGTTTAAACACACACACTATATATATATATATATATATATATATATATATATATATATATGTATATGTATATATATATATATGTATATATATGTATATATATATATATAATATATATAATATTATTATTATTATTATTATTATTATTATTATTATTATTATTATTAATTATAAAAAGTCTACACACCCCTGTTAAAATGTCGGTTTCTGT